>JASDQU010011945.1:11286-54785 GCA_032191745.1 Picea mariana
ACATAAATGTATAATATAAAGTATTAATTAATTAATACTTAAAAATATAATGTATTAATTAAGTAATACATTTATATAATATTAATTACTACATTGTTAAAGTATTAATATAATAATAAAGTAAAAGATTAATAATATATTGTTAAAGTAATATTAAAAAAATTATTTCATACCTTTAATACATTAGTACAGTATTAATATATTAATGTTTAATGTAACATATTTAATTAATAATAAATTAATAATGCATTAATAAATATATTGTTAAATTATTAATGTCTTAATAAATACATTACTAATGTAGTAATACATTAATAATATATTATTTAAGTATTAATACAATAACACATTAATTGAAAATGACTATGGTTGAGTATGGTTGATCATGACTATGGTTTATTTTGGTAGACCTTGGTTGACTTTGGGAAGGAAAGGTTGGCTATGATTGACCATGGTTGTCGTTCATCATGGTTGAGTGAGGTTGATCATGACCATGGTTGACTATGGTTGATGAGAGTTTATTATGGTTGAACATGCCCATGGATGACCTTCATTAACCATGTGGATCTCATTATGGTGGGCCATGTTGATTATGTTCACCGTAGTTTACTATGGCACTACTGCATTGTAATGTTGATCATATTTTGTTTGTGAAATTGCGACATCATGTTTTGTTCGTCACATCCCAACATCAATTTTTGCTCATCACATTGTGAAATCAACTTTTGTTCATCACATGCCGACATAACATTTTGTTCATCACATTATGACATTATCTTTTGTTCGTCACCTGACATCGTTAGGTTATGATCATCGAATTACGATGAAGGTTTATGTTTCTCACAATATGGCATTGGAATAAGTTTGTCATAGTTCGATATTGGGTTATGTTCGTCACATTGCGACATCAAAAAATGTTTGTCACATTGGCACATTGGGTTGTATACATCAAATTGTGACAATAGGTTGTGTTTGTCCCATTGTGACATTTGGAAATGCCTATCACATTTCATTTGTTGAATTACAATGCCAATTTATGTTCGTCTGATTGTGATGTTGATAATTGTTCGTCACATTGTGACGTGCATATATGTTCGTCACAATGTGACGTGCATATATATTGGTTGCATTGCGGTGTTACTATGTTTGGTAGATTGGATTGTTACTATGTTCTTCACATTACAATGTTTAGAAATGTTTGTCACATTGGGGCATTTGTATATGTTCGTCACGTTGTGATGTTACTATGCATGGTAGATGGAAACATTACTATGTTCGACGCATTACGACGTTTGGAAATGTTTGTCACATTGTGACATAACGATGTTTGGTACATTGTCAGTTTACTATGCTCGACACATTGCGATGTTTGGAAGTGTTTGTCACATTGTGACATCAAGATATGTGTGCCACATTGCAACGTGAGGAAATTTTTGTCATATTGCAATGATAGGGTGATGTGGGACACATTGTGACATCTATCTATGTTTGACACATTACAACACTATTATCCACATTGACGACATGCCTATTTTTTTCAGATTGTGATGCTACTATGTTTCGTAGATTGCAATGTTACTATGTTCATAACATTGTGGCATTACTATGTTCATCATATTGAAACACTATATTTTCATCACATTGCAATGTTATGTGTTTGTAACAGTGCAACTTTACTATGTTTGTTAGATTTCAATGTTACTATGTTCAACACATTGCGACATTTGGATGTTTTTGTCACATTGCGACATTGCAATAAGTGTGTCATAATGCAACATGAATAAATGTTCATCACATTACGATGATAAGATGATGCGTGACACAATGCAATGAAATGCCTATCCAAATCCATATATGTTCCATACATTGCGACATTTGGAAATGTTTGTCACATTATAATGTATGTATATCGTTGTCACATTGTAACGTTTGGAAGTTTTGTCACATTGTGACGTCAGGATATGTACATCACATTGCAATTCGAGGAAATTTTCATCATATTACAATGATAGGGCGATGTGGGACACATTACAACCTCTGTTTATGTTCGTTGCATTGTGACGTTACTATCCACATAGCGACGGCATGCCTATGTTCGTCACAGTTCGACATTAGTATGTTTGGTAGATTTCAATGTTACTATGTTCGTCACATTGCAACTTTAATATGTTCATCACATTGCAACGTTATATGTTCATCAAATTGCGACGTTAATATGTTTGGTAGATTAAAAGGTTAATTTGTTCGACACATTGGGATGTTTGGAATTGTTTGTCAGATTGCGACGTTAGAATAAGTGTGTGACATTGTAACATGAGGAAATGTTCATCGCATTGCAATGATAGGATGGTGTGCACTAGAGTGCAATGTTTGTTTATGTTACGATGACATTCCTATGTTCATCAAATTGCGATATCAATTTATGTTCATCACATTGCAACGTTATTATGTTCGTTAGATTGAAACATTACTATGCTCGTCATTATCTACCGTTAGTATGTTCAACACAACGTAACATTACTATGTTCGTCACGTTGTAACATCTTGTTTTGTTCTTCATATTGCAATGTCGTTGGCATGTTCATCGCATGAAAAGGTTGGTTTGTGTCCCACACATTACAAAAAGTAAGCTTTGTTGAAGCTTTTAAAAAAAAATCTAACATTGTTTCCTTTGTGAAAAATATAGGAACTTTGAATTGATTCTTTGTGAAAAATTATAGGAACCTTGAGCTGATGCGATATATTACATAGAATGAAACTTAGAATCATACTTTTTTTAAGGACATTGATAACATATGATCTTGAACTATAAAATCTATCCCTCTCGAATAAGCATATATAAAATTAGAGTATGCATTTATGCATTCTGCTTTTTGGTGTCGCAATTTGCAGTTGTTAAGAAAACACAAAGAAATGAGTTAAAAGAAAATATGATTTATAGGACTAAAATATTTAACTTGAATTTTTTTATGAGTAATTGTGATGAATGTCGTGGTATTGTTTTTCTTTGATAGATTCATACAACTAAAGTGTTCATACAAGGATATTCTAGGGGAAAGTGTTTTTCATCTTCAACCATTTTAGTGTCACAAAGATGACAAATTATTTCATGTCATGGTGTTTTCTTTGTATATATTATTTTATTTTTATATTTTATAATGAAATAAAATTTTCATTGAAATAATTTTTTTATGATAGAATCTTTTAAAAAGATATTTATATATTTTCACAAATAAAAAATATCTTAAATTCAAGAGAAATATAAAATGTGATCTTTCTTAATATATTGTTATTAGACATTTAGTTTAAAATATAAAATAATATATCTTTCTTGATATAATAAATGTAATCAAATAAACAATATTGATATTGTATTTTTCTTAATCAAATAATTAATATTAATAAATAATATTGATATTATATTTTTCTTAATATAATAAATGTATCCAAAGATTGTTATATAATTTTTTTTTGTTTATATAATGTGTTTTTTATTAATATAATAAATAAAATCAAATAATTATATAATGTATTTTTCTTATATGATATATTATATTGTTTTTTTCTTAGTGTTATGTATTAAAAAAAATTGTAACTAAATAATAAGTATATTGTTTTTTTTTATGTAATAATGTGTTTTTTTATATAATAAATGTAATCAAATATTAATGTCTTTCCTAATCAAATAATAAATATAATGTCTTTTTCTTAATATAATAAAGTGATTTTCTTTATATAATAGTAATCAACTATTAAAAGGGCTTAATGGTTAAGAACACGTGTTTCCTCTTAAGAGGTTACAAGTACAAATCCAGTTAAAAATTGATTATTATTATTTTTTTGTTTGTTAATTTGTGCGGGACCTGTTGGCTACGCGATTATTATTTTTTGTCCCCGCAGGTTTCGAACTGGTGACTTTAACATCACAGAGTGGCTTAACAACACACTCCGTCACCCACTGTCCTACACCTCGGGGACAAAAATGAATTATTATTATTAATATTGTTTTTTTATATAATATAATAATATGTAATCAACTATTAATAATTAATATTGATATTTTTATTTATATAATATAATAATATATTAATAATTTTAGTATAATATAATACAATGTTTTTTATATCAAATAATTGTATAATTTTTTTTTTATATAAATGATTTTTTTTTTAATATATTGTTATTAACTTTTAGTTTAAAATATAAAATAATGTAAGAAAATAATTAATATTAATATTGTAATCAAATAATTAATATTTATTTTTATTAGACAATAATTGTAATCAATTATATGATGTCTTTTTCATATATACATAATATTATAATATTATGTAGTCTTTAATATTATGTATTAAATATTTTTTTACCATTTTTAGATTGGTCAAACTTGACATTTCCCTTGAATTGGTTGTAAGAGCACTCTTAAGATCCACTACCATTGTCATTGCAAAACTATTTCCATTCCTCCATAATTTTGAAAAAAATTATTACAACAACTTTTTTAAAGTAATATCAATGGATTTTAATATGATATTGGATGTCTATAAAACTTTCAAAAAGGGATAAAACACTTGTGATAACAAGAAGATCTTCATCTACCTTTTCACCAATGGTGAGTGATTGATCTGTGATGTTTTAATTTTTAAAATGTGTTACAAAATGGAATTTCCTCCTTTCATATTAATTAAAAATGATATATTTTTAATTAATAACCAAAAAAAAAATCTTAGCATTAGTTGTTGTAGTTGCCATAAACATTTACTTGGGAAGCATTTGTCTCCATAAATTTTAAATCTTCAACCACACTCTTTACACAATTTCTAATGCCTTCAACACAAGTTTGGACAATCCAAGCAAAATTTTCTTATGGAATCCATACAAAAGCATAGTTACTTTCGTTATAAAAGATCTATATCATATTTCTGCATTAACTTGAAAGAGTTCAAGACTTATATGTCTTCAGTACAAAATATTTGTGATGACCAAAACACAGGCCAAGTATCTGCATAAGATATATTCATAAAGAAATGGTCTTTTTTCCAGGCTCATCAGTCATCTTTAGGGTTTCAGAAATCAATTTTTGTGCGCTTCTGCTTCACAACAATCTTTCCATCGAAAGGCAGGAAGAGGTAGTATATATCACTCCCGAGCAGACCTACGTGGACAAGATTCCTCCCACCCAAAATCGACTTTCGTAAGCTCTAGTCTGGACCATTGTGATATCACCAGACTTGCCACAAGATTGCGGTAGGTGCTCTTGTCGTCCAAAGAAAATGTATTCATTGGTAAGGCTGGCCTTAGCCTTATGCACCAGATTCACTGCTTATGAGACAGATCTCTCACCCAACTCGTTCACTGTGGTTTCAGCGCATGCTAGCACAAAGTCGTTTCCTAATAAATCTTGGGGAAGTTGAGGTTGAAGCCTCTTGTGGACATTCACGTTGAAATGAAGTTTAATGGTATGCACACCCGGAAGGTCCATGGCTCTGATCCAACATCTCCACACATGGACAAAGAACACTTCAAAGGACGTGCATTTACAAGTCAAATCCCTAGAAACAATTTTCTTAAGCTCCAAGAATTGTGCAGATGTAAAGCATACATAGCTACTGACAATTGCGTAAGGGCTCAATCGCTCCTTGAAATTACATAAATCTTGAACTTGTTTAAACTCAGGATTAGATTACTCAACCTGGAGTGGGTACAGGGGGCAAAGCAAATGCCTCACCCACACAGGATGAATTGAAACCTTGATTCCCCCTCTAGCCATCTTCGCCCATGCATGAAGAAACTGCGACCTTCCCTGCACATCAAATAAACAATGGCTAAATCCCACACAGAAAACAAACCCTTCACATCTCAGCCACGTAACCTGCACTGACAAAGGGATGAAGAATAATTACGCCTTTCATATTACTTTTGGTAGCTCTAGGGTTTGAACTGATATCGGAACGGGTGCTCAGGAAAACAATTCCAACAGAGACATTTCTGTATGACTTAATGCCTTGGATCTTGCGTTAAAATCCTTGGCCTGACTATTGACAATCCACATGAGACAAATCACCCTTCTTATCGTTTGAGAGCCTGATCGATGAAAGCACTTTTTGCATCATCTGCAGTTTTATTCGCGACAGATCTTACATGATTGTTGCATTTATAAAAACAAATACAAAATCATCTCATCTGCAGTTTTATCCGCGACAGATGTTACATGATTGTTGCATTTATAAAAACAAATACAAAATCATCCAAAACATTTTAGCAAAATCAAGAACATAACACAAATTAATGAAAATATATTATATTGTGGGTGCAATCTGAAAATAGAAACAATAGTTGAAAACTAAAGTTCAAAGCGTATGGTTGAAATGGACCTCCATAAATTTGAACAGGGAGTGTATGATAAATTGTCCGCCATTTCATTTTCTTTTCGCAGCAGCATCCATAATAAATTGTCTGCCACTGCCCATTGAATTTCAGGACGCATGGAATCATGTGCATGAAGCGGAAGACAGATAAGTGAAACGCGTGAACAGAAAGGCAGATAAGTGAAATGCGTGAACAGAATAACTTGATAATTTCAAAGGTTAATCATTTAAATGTGGCAATCATATGATGTTACAGTAATTTCTTAATATGATTAGGTAAATGTTAAAAAGTAAACAGGTTAAGGGATGCATTCATAAATTAAAGGAAGTTTTTTTTTTTTTTCACACGAAAAAAAACAGTTCCATTGTTATTCATATAGAATCAAATGAAACTTCTGATTACAATAATCAAATTTCCAAGTGTAGAAAATTCCAAGTATAGAATATTCCTGATTGTTCAACTGAAACCTGAAAGTACAATGTTTGTCCTTTTCTTTTTTCCTTTATAATAATTCTGTTTTAGTCACCTTATAGGATTTGCAGTTTGTCTTCTCTAACTATAGATCCATTAAAAAACTCTTCAAAATAAATCCACCATGGTTCATCTTTTAGAGCTTTCTTGGATAGACTATTTTGTTGAATTGTCTGTGAATGTGCATAAAGTTTAAGGTTTCAAAGCCTTGCTTTAAGTTGCTAATCATGTCAATGGCTAAGGTAAATTATCTCTAGTTTTGCTTTGTCACTAATCCAGTCTATAGTAACCTTAGAGTCCCCTGCCACCATTAAATTCTTGATAGAGAAATGAGTGGCAAGATAAAGTAGACCCCATAATCCTAACAACTCAGCTTTTATATTGTTCCCTGTGCCACCAGCAAAATGTGCTTGGATGTTGTGTCCAGGAGTGATTTTTAAGTAAATACCTATACCACAAATGTCTGTTGAAGCTGACCCATCAAAGAAGCCAATGGGGTTATTGTTGAAGTAGGCCGTGTTAAGTAGTATGTCTATTTTATCTGCTTCCTCTTTAGGTAGATATTCTTGTAATGAGGTGAGAATTTTCTGATAGAGTCCTTGAACATTCTTGGTAAGATTGTCAAACAGAATTCTGTTTCTAAATTTCCAAATTTCCCACATAAGAAGAAGGGGAATGTGTTTATGATTTGGTAATTTGAGGAACCAAAATTTGAGGTTTTCTTCAATGGTATCCTTGTTCCACTCAAAATCAATTCTCAAGGAGGTGAGTATTTGACCCCAAATCATTTGTGTAATCTGGCAGTCCACAAAAAGATGTGTCACCGACTCTTCTGCCTTAAGACATAAAGTGTAGACAGAAGGGCCAATTCCTCCACATTTTTGAAAGTTGATACCTGTGAGTAATCGATCTTCTAAGCATAGCCATAGGAAGCATATTATTTTGACCGCTACCTTCACCGTCCAAATAGTTTTGTGCCACCATTGTCCATCATTGTAGTTGGAGGTGTAAAGGATACAATAATATGCCGAACTAGCCGTGACTGTTCCTGTGGAACGGTTCCATGACCAATGAAGAAAATATTTTTCTTTGTTGAGTCGAATGCCACTAAGAATTAGTTCCTTAGTGTAAGCGTCCCATTCTTGACTGAGTTCTATATTTAATCCCAAAGATCTAGTGCTTAGCCGGCTCTGTAATGGATCGATTGTGTCTTTATTTCTGGCTTGCGCTAAGCTGTAAATGCCATGACTGTGTAAGTGTTGTAATAGCGCGTTGGATAGTTGGATGTTGCAGCCCTCACATCCAATGTAAGGATCTCTCCCAAGGATGATGCGTTGTCTTGTGCCAACTTTCCAAGCCAACCATCGCTTGATCATTGGTAAAGCTAGCATCAAATTCTGCCAAATAATAGAGGGCGTCTTTGTGTGGTGGAAATCCCTGCGCAGCCAAGAAGTAGTGTCAATACCTTTTAGATATTATCAAAGGAAGTTATCAACAATAAATCTGACTCATTGATTTTGGAGGACCACTAAGAATATGTCACCCTCTTCAATGTGTAGCCATCAAATTAGAATTTAAAATTAAAAGGTCATTAATTGTATCCATCTCTAATAAATATACTCTTTCAACGTAATTAATAAAAATGAAAATCACTCCTGTGATGATTTTTGGATTGGCGTCGATTCCGAAAGTAGGCCGACACAACACCAAGTGAATAATTATCCCTTTAACCTATGATGGCTTACATCATAAAAAAGAAGAACCCATCATCAAAATAATATCCAAAAGTTTCTCCAAAATAAAAAAAATGATGTATAACATTGGTAGTGCACACGAATGAATGCATTATGACCAGATATATCCTTATCTTACTTGAACATGCCTTGTGACCTCGTCGTATGGGAAGCCATGTGAAGGCATTAACGTGGTCAGGTGTAGTTGGTCCAGACCACGTGATATCCAGACTGTCCAAATAAAGAGTAAAAGTGTAGTTAAGTCTAGTCTAACTCAGTCGAACACTTTCCCTCTCGTTTTTTTTTTTATTATTANATTATTGAAATTTGGGTTACATTACATTGTATGTATTCAATTAAGCTGGTTCAAAACAAGATAGTAGATGTACAAGTTTTTTTACCATACTTCTGACGAACTTTGTCTTTCTCGATCGTAGCACACTATATCAAGTTAGCACGAAAACAACTCAATGACAATTATTTTGAAAATAAACTTAATTAAAACTCATTGTAATCCATAAAATCCCTAGCACAAAATCATCTCATACATTACACAGAAATCTATTTATATTTATTAAAATATTTCTAAAATCCCCTCACAGAATCATCTCATACATTACACATAAATTTATTTATATTTATTAAAATATTTCGATACATGGTATGATAGTAAATACATTTTCATATTCTCCATTCAATAGCTAACACGGTTGCAAGTTCACATAACAGATATCCTCTCGGAACTTTAACACTAGTAGCTGCACCCCCCAACCATGCATTACAACTCCACAATTAAATTTCTTATTAAATTGTTGTCATTGGCTAGGAAATAAGATGTTTTTTGAACGACCAATCAAAAGCTAGAAAAAAAAATTGAATCACTTGCAACAAAGTTCAACTATCAAAAAAAAGAAATAGATATTTGGTTAACACAAAAAATAATTAGCCGTCAACTCAAAATCACTTGCACACTTTATCATGTTAGCACGAAAAGAACTCTACAACAATTACTTTGAACAAAAATCTTAATTAAAACTCATTACCATCCATAAAATCCCCCACACATAGTCATCCCTTATAGTACACAAACATATATTTATATTTATTAAAATCTCACAAAAATGTATTTATATTTATTAAAATCTACCTATACAATGTATGATAGTAAATACATTTGCATTTTCTCCATTCAACAACTGACATAATGGCAAGCTTCGAGAACCAATATCCTCTCTGGACGTTGACACTAGTACCTACACCCTTCCCAACCATACTTTACAGCTCCACAATTAAATTTCTTATTAAATTACCATTGTCGACCTGACAATAATATGTTTTGAACTCACTTGCAACAAAGTTCATCTATGAAAAAAAACGATAGATTTTTGGTCAACTCAAAAACTAATTCTCTTATAATGCATAGTAGATTGCTATAGTTTGAGACCTTTGGAAAAGACGAATAATATGAATGGGTAGATGACTATATTTATAGATTATTGCATTAATGTGAGTAATTGGACGAGTGAATAATAATAGTAATAAAATAAGTTAGATTAGGTGGAATATAAGAAGTTTAAATATTCTATGATTTGGCTTTATTGCTAAAATTGCATTTTTGAATACATAGATGGATTTAATGCCCTGAGAAAATCCCTATTACACATGGATTGTTGTTACGAGGAAAATCTCTCTATGGCATGGGGTAAACCACAATAGAAGTAATGACATGCAAAAATCAACTCTAATACCAAGTATGCTATATAAATGAAATGGTAACAAACCAAGGCGAAGAACCTACCTCATCCGGACGTTCAATGAAGACCATCGTTGAGCACACAACTCCAAGCTTTATATATGCAACTTGTCCTCAACAACCAAGATATGAAAGCATATGGTGATAATATATAATGTTATCATATATATTAGAATAATCCATTAACATACATGAAAAATACGCCCATGGAATAATAATTCAAATATTTGCAAGATATCAATTGGACGAGAAAATAGTATTTATATTAAAATAATCAACACAAGTATATAGGTGACAAAATTCTATAACGACATGTATCAGAACCGAGAAACTAAGTCCCTCTAGTTGGGATTTCACCACTTCAATCATCCACCAAAGTAAAGCTCATATAAAGGAGCCAATGAAGTTCTCCATCACAAATAAGGAAGATCATGGGGGCTGAACAAACAGTTCATACTTTCAAGGAGAAAGGGATGCAGACTCAATATGAAGTGAAATTTCTCCAGAGTGTCTTTTCTCTCAAAGTTGAATTGTTGAATCTCTCCCAGGGCTTGGATATGGTTCAATTTATATCCTTAAAATGGAATTGAAGGGTTTGATTCAGAGAGTTTCTAGTATATGGAACTTCAAGGATTATGGATCTCATGACATAGAATGGAAACACGATATAATTTTTAATTTTTAGCACCAAACCCGATGTACACCAGCTATAGTGGAGAAACCTGTGTATACACTTGTTTTCTAATTGATAGGGAACACATATGTGGAAAAATGTGCTTTTTAGCTCTGGAAGGTACAAAACAGGACTTCAAGTATGCATAGAGAAATGTAAAGGCCATCCAGGCAAGTTGCATGGGGTGAGGAAAAATTTGTTATAAGATATGCCCCCTAATGTGTGAGGTCAGAGGAGTATCTACGATGACCAAAATACATTATAATTCCCAGAAGTGGAGTAATGGAGACTCGATTGGAAGTGATAGTTTCCCATGAGAATATTACAATCCATAATAACTTTGTACACATGGCTAGCAATTTGAATTACACTGCAGATCCATGTGGAAATATATCAAATAGTTTTTTCATGGCCATGAATAGGCAATACAAAGAAGACATATGCCATAGGTTGTCATAGTCACGACAAATGCAAAGTGGAATGCAGTCTCAAAATAAATATGAAGATATATGTATACAATGGAGTACAATATGATCTCCCATGATCATTGAAGTCATATAGGTACTGGTCCAATGAAAGACAACAACATATTAGGAATGTTGCTACTATAAGATAGAGGTCTTCTACACTATCCGTCAAAGCTGCAAGTCTACATCATGTGAATAGAAGAGTTGAGGTCAAACACAATGAGACTTCGTTTGATTATCGATCATTAAGGTATACCATTAACAAATGCAAGACAACCTACCGATAATGAAAGTAGGTATCAAGGCACTAGGTACATTCTACAAGTGTGAATAAGGGTGTTGAGGTCAAAAACTTGAAGAATCCATCGATTATGAGAAATTGATTTATTCCCAATTGTCAATGGTAGGATAACCTGCCACTGATGACTACAAGACTCTAGGTACTCATAAGACTCTGGGTCTCATTTCTGGAATAGATGAGTTGAAGTCAATGGAAGGAGACCCACTAAAAGGACATCATTATGGAATCTCTCATCAATCAACATGAAGTACAAATAAATATCTTGATGATTAGGAGGAGCTCAGACGAATAGCATGATCACAAACCAACAACCCCATGCGTCTTGCGTATGCACTAGATGCAAGTAGTGCATGAAAAAGACCCTATGAATATAAGCCAATAAGGAAGACTGCCGAAAAAGGTGAGGAAACCACCAATAAGGCTAATGGAATCCAAGACATTGCATGAATCCCAATCTATGAATAGATTTCTTATCTTTGAACACAAGGAAAATCCCCCAGTCAGCAAACAATGAGGAGATGTCAATTTCTAGGTTCAAGGTTACCTACCCATAATGAAATTAGGACTAGGGTGCATGGTAGGAGTACAACTTCATGTGACTTTGAGATACACTAAGGGTGTGGCTGACATGCAAAGTCAAGAGTTCTGCGAAATGGACGACACTGGATTATAGACTTCCTTTGAACAAGATCATGACACATATGGATAACTTAGAAAACATAGACTTGATGAAAAGAATTCATGATGCAGGAGGCATCAACAAACTCTCCACAGGTACTGGAAGAATAACCAGTTGGAGGAGTAAACTCTGAGTAACGAGCTTAACTTCCTAAGGTCATGCTAAACTCAAAATTTGGATGACAGTGGACTCAAAAGTTTGTGCTCTGTTCAAAGGAGACACGACTGCGGCCGATATGAGATAATATTATATTCTTGCCTGCCTAGTTTTTTTTTCATAGGAAAATAAATGTTATGATATAGGAGAGGAAATGAGTGTCATGAGTAAGAAAATAGCTCCAAACAGTGGAACAAACCTATGCTCAATGAAAGGAAGTGCATGAAGGGTATGGACACTTGGGGGGATTTTTTCTCTTAGGGTATAGGGTGTCAAGCTGCAAAGGATATATAAAAGGCTCTGCTTCGCTAGTGATGCAATTCGTGAGGTAAGAGGCTTATAACGAGAAAGAGGGAATAAAAAATATGCTCAATACTGCAATCAAGATGATGGAATTTGATTACAACTTAACTCCAAATAATGTCCTTTCTCGTAGATTTAGTCCCCTAGGCCTGAAAAAATATAAAATAATACCGAGGAGAACTCTTCTAGCCAATGGTGACTAGAGTATTCATTTTTCATAAGTAGTCTAATTTGTCTGAAAAAGGGTTAAACTTATACCAGATAGACATCCTTTCAAATCCATTTAACGAGTGTGAAAGAGACAAGTTCACTCGACAATTTTTTCATTTTTTAGAGAGTCAGAAAAGAGCTTAACCAAGACTCGGGGGGAGTCCCATAGGTAACGGTCAAAATGCTTGTGAGTAAGAATATGGGGTTCGAACACAAGGTCATATCAGAACTCTAAGGAATTCCCGATCCTATGTAATAACTTATGCATGGGAAAAAAATAGCACAAAGGCTCTAAATAGGGAACCCATGTTTGGGAACCACTTAATAACGACACTTATAGTAGTAGTAGGAAGGTTTTGTGTTGCTAATAAATGGGTTCGTACCTAGGGTGTATGGATCATGGCCATATGATGATGCAAGAGTGAAAAATGCAGTGACAACCTATCCTATATGTTGGTGAAAGAATATACCTATCGAAGGCATGAATGGGCGGTATGACGTTGGAAACCAGAAAAAATCCTGGACAACACTACCAAAAACCAATTATTTCCACTGCACTATTATTCTATAAGGTCAAAAATTAGAACAAACTATATGAAGTGGGTAAAAAAATTCTACTAATAGTAAAAATAGAACATTTTACCATACCATTTGAGTTTTTTCACCCGCATAGTGCATTTTAGACCATTTTTCCCAAAATATTCAAGTGTTGATTTCCAGAGCTACGATCAACAGAATCAACAACCGTCTAGACCAAGTAAGTGCCCAACCCCTCTACTTCAATTTCAATGGTTTAAATTTCAATTTTAGGCCCATTTCTTTTAGTATTAGAGGGCATAATATGGAAATTAGGGTGTATGCAGGTGATAGTTCATCGGGTCACGTATACAAACCCATATACGTAGGAAAAGAGAAGCCTTCCCATGTATACACATCCCTATATGCAATTGTTACAAGTTAGCCCACATAGAAGTCCATGAACACATTTTTGAAATGTTTTAACTCAAAAAATGGCTTCTCCTTTGCAGGATGGTGATTGAATGGAGGAAGAGAGAGAATGAAGAGATAGATGTAGCAGTGGGAAGGGATGCAAGGGCCCAGGAAGCTTTAAAAATATGTGTCCTTTATAAATTTTGGGCTCTCAAGGGAATGAGGGATCATGTGAGGTTACTCCAGTTGCTAGTAAACTAATGGGACGTGGAGACATATTCCTTCAACCTCAATGGGTAGCCATTGAGGATTGAAGTCAATGATATATATTTCATCACAGGATTGTCTCTCCGAGTTGAGGTAGTGAATCTCAAGGTTCGAGGGGTTGGGGGTGGTATGACTAGGGAGGAGTATATTTCCACCCATTGTGTTGCAGGAACAGATAAAGTAGGGGGCCAACTCCCAATCAAGGTGATCGAGAACCTGATTTTAAAGATCGTTGTGCTTGTACTTACACAAATTTCAAGGTCAGACTCGTTGCCCCAGGAATCAAGGCCACTCATATTTTATGCAGTAGAGTGTTTAAGACCCACTATTTATGACTAGTGTACTTCACTACTGGTTAACAGGAAGAGTCAGCTGATGGATTGCAAACAAGGGAAAACGAGAAACTTTGGATTTTCATCCATTCTTTGTAGTTTTTTCTTTGTGAGGGTTCTAGGCTTTATCCATAGAGTAGAGATTACTCCACATGGACACCGTGATCCAGCCATGTCATGGTAGACTGAAGTGATGAGGTGGCTAGGGGGTGGTAGGGTTCTAACCCCCTAGAATGATGAGTTATTTTTTTGGTGGTGCCAACATGTCATAGACATTGATGACTACCCTTATGATGAGATCGACTACAGAAGGGATACGAACATGACTTTTCCACCAAGTTCTTCCTACGGTGATATTGGTAAGAAATGTTTTTATATATTTCATTTTTTTGTGTTTTTAAATAAAAGTAAAAAACACAAATATTTTTGTATGGTATCAAGTATTAACAATTGCTTTGTTACACATATGTAGGTCCACAAAGACTAGATGGATTCCCACGTCATCGATGGAGGAACCAAAGAGATGAGCATATGGGAGGAGATGCAGAGAGAGTGTTGTAGAATGTGTAGGAGAACATGTCTCAATTGACACACAAGATTCCTATGGTTCAAGTGTAGGATCTGCCAGAGGCGATGCAGCGGCAGGTGGTGGGTGTACCCCGTGCGTGAGTGGAAATATTCTGTCATCTCACAAATTCCATAGTTTTATATCATGATACACATCTGGTGCCATAGGCGTATATGCCATGGTCATATTATATACCATCCATATATGTATTTTGAGGGTGTGAGCCCCATTTTGTACTATGACACCATATTTTTTGAAAGGGTGAAATATAAAAAAAATTGGTATTCGGCTTTACTTATATATGTTACAATGTGTACATGCATGAATTTGTTTTCTTTACTTAGTTATGTGAGAAATTACAATCTAAAATATAATTAGCGTATGCATAGAATACATGATTAGAACCTCTAGGTATGTGATTATAAGTAAGAAAATCAAAGTATCATTCCAAAAGTTGTACCCCTAGAAATCGTCAGAGTAGAGTAGGGTATTGCACATGGTAATTGTTATTTATCTGACATACAATTAACTAAGAGTTCAGGAGAAAATCTAAATACCAAACACCATTTGAAATGGAATCACATAATAGCTCTATAACGACGATATACTCAGCCACATTCTTCATTGATGATTGTAGACGAGCACCACTTGAAGACACCAGTTGGCCCTCGAGTGAGTAAATCACCCAAGCAACGGAAGCCACGTTTCACGTATGATGACTAGAACCATCTAGGAATCTTAAGTAAACTGAAGACTCTATTGACATTTTCCAACCAAGGGAAAACTTGATAAGCACGTCGATGACACAAAGGAAAATATGTATATAGAGTAAGATACACTAGTATACAAAAGGTCACACCCAAGTTTTGAGGGCTTAAGCGTAATACCTTTTAAGGTAGAGCCCATTTCTCGGCTCATCGAACATATTCCCTTCATAATATTCCAATCCATAGGATCCTTTATCTAAGACACATCACATGATATAAGGACCATTTCACATGGGGTTGAACTTGACTGCCCCCAACGGTTCTTTGGCTTGGTCATATAGGAGAACCAAGTCACCCTCACCGTACTACCGAGGAAAGATAGACCTATCATATTGAACCTTAACACATCATTTATTTTATTCGATAGATGTATATTTGTCTCTACGCTTCTCATCGAGATGCTCTAGGTGTATGAGGAGTTTTTCAAGATCGGATGTGTCAGGTAGGAGCTTAATTTCCAGCTTGAGGGAAGGGATTTCACATTCAATCATAAGAATCTACTTCACAGCATGTACGAACTAAAAAGGAGAGAAACTGGTGGGAGTCTTTACCAAGATTTGATATGCCCAAAGTGCATGGTAAAGCATCAGATGCCAGTCATATTTACTTTGGATGACATTTTTTTGCAAGATGATCTTGAGAGATTTATTTACCACCTCTACTTGTCCATTTTCTTGGGGATAGTAAGGGGAATAATGACCATGCTTAAACCCTAGTTTTGATGCTAACTCTTTCATCATTTTATTCTGAAAGTGACTACCATTATCAGTGACAATCTCTCTTAGGATTCTGAACTGAAATATATTTGGTTGAATACAAAGAGTATTGTAGTCTTACCATCGGATTTAATGATAGGCATGGCCTCTATCCATTTAGTAAAGTAATCCATGGCCACAATGATGTGATGATTCCCTCCAGTCAAAGCTAGGTTACAGTCCATAAAATATACCCCCCACTTAGTGAAGGGATTGACGATGATGACTAGGTGAAGAGGGGTTGGGTGCGAGCACATTTTCCTAGTGAACACCTAGCAAGAATGACACTTCTTGACCGCTTCAACACAATCTTTAAAAATTGATGGCCAAAAATAACCGGCTCGCAATATTTTTTACATTGTCACAAGCTCGGATAAATTACCACCACAATCCCCACTGTGTCAGTCATTGAGAAAAGACTCAACTTCCTCGTGAGTCAAGCAATGATCCAAAATATTATCTACTCCTCTACGATACAAAGTGTCACTAATGATAAGGTATTTTTTAGCTAGATGACATATACGCCGTCAATCATCTCTCAATAGATGTTGGGATAGCTTCAAGGTTTGAATATAAATTATAATGTCTACATAACAAGAGTCCAAATACAAGATAATGAAGATATGTTCATCCATGAATGAATCATCATGAAAAAATTTCTCATCTAGTTGAGGGAAGTCTGATATCAACTCGGAAAAAAATAACAATTTCTTAGACTTTGTTGAAGCAAAATCGAGATCAAACTCTTCCAAAATAACAATCCACTTATTGTATTTCCCCCCTATGATACACCTGGTGAAGATGCATCAAAATGGATTGATATCCGCAACTATGTTATTTTTGCAAAGTAATATAAAATGTTGTAGCCTTTGAACCACATGTACGACGACCAAGGCTAGTTTCTCTTTGTGAGAGTATTTAAGTTCAATACTGACTAGGTCTCGACTGAGATAGTAGAAAATGTTATCATGGCACTCATCATCCTCCTGAACTAGAACCATACCAACCATCCCTTTGGATGCGGTGATATAAATCAAATAGTCTCTACTATAGTCTGGAGGCTTCAACAGAGGTGTCGATACCAAATATTTATTTAGAGCATTGAAATAATCTTGGGCTCACTCATCCCATATAAATAGAGTATCCTTCTTCAAAAGATGCATGAAACCCTTAGTTAAATTGGCATGGTTCACTATGAACTGACGCATGAAATTATCCTTCCCCTAAACGTTGAAGTTATCGAATGTTACGTGAGAGAGGAAATCGAAGTATTGTGTCAACCTTCATAGGATATACCATGATCGAATGATCAGACACCAAGAATCCTAAAAGACATCTAGAACTAACACAGAAGATGCACTTGTAAGGGTTAAAGTGAATGTGATAGTAACAACATCTCTCAAATACTAATCGAAGGTGAGTGGAGTGATATATTCTCTTGCGAGAGTGAGCAGCAAGACCATCTAGGTAAGATTCGAGAATATTCTTGAGATCGTGAAAATCATAGGTCATGGCATGTTGGAAGGTTGCTCCGACGTTTTTAAGGCTGAAAGGCATTTTATGGTATGAAAAATTACCCGAAGGACAAATATGTCGCCTTATGTTGATCCTCGGGTTTGATTTGAATTTGATTATATCCCGAAAATCCGTCCATAAAAGAAAATACTTTGCTTCATGTGCACTCATCAATAATATGGTCAATTAAAGGAGTCAGGAAGTTATCTTTAGGAAAATACTTGTTCATGTCTTGAAAATCCATACATACGTGGATGGTTCCTTATTTTTTATTCACGCGAACGGGGCTGGACACCCATTTAGTCAAGGGAACCGGGTAGATGAAGCCAATACTAAGTAGCTTCTCTACCTTTGCCTTAATAGTAGGGGCCTTCCTAAGATTAATAGCTCTAAGATGTTGTTGAATAGGTATAGCATCCAGATAGCTCTTAATCTCATGTTCGACAATGCTGGGGTCGATCCCTAGAATCTCTTCATACGACCAAGAGAATACATCACAAAATTATTTCAAGAGATCGGTGTAGATCTAAATTTGTTCAGGTGAACAGTCTGCACCGATATATACATTCTCAATTTTTCCAAGAATTTGAGAGATGTCGATCGTGATGGTAGGATAAATATTTTCCATGTTTCCTTCGACAAAAATACCATGTGTATCTAATGTAATCAAAATGTGACCGACCATCTCACTCAAGGTAGATCTAAAGTCATCACGTTCGATCCTAACAAGCTCTATGAGGAAATAGGAGCGATGATGCATATCGTCCCAAGGCCTATCAGGACCATACATGGCCTCTAAGATGGCTTCATCCGAGGGTAAAGTATCACCGAGTAAATCATGCGAACAAGAAGATTGGACGACCCATACGGGCTTTAGAACATAATCCACCTCATTTGTCCATGAGGAGAAAGGATCTAAGTCAGTAGTAGCGTCAAGAATAGAATGATACGAAATTTGTGTTGCTGAAAGTGGAATTTCCATCTCAATGTGCGGTTGGACTTCGTACAACATAGCCGTGGAAGGTAGGGTCGAAGTGTAATATCCCAAGGTTGAGATCTGGTTGTAATTATGGATGTAACATGTTTTGTAGGTTGGTGAGCCTAGTATTTATAAGCTGGTAGGCTTATGTGATGATAGGACCGGAGCCTAGATGTTAAAGGAAAAAATCTTGTTTTGTACATGTAAATATTCATATCATTAATATAACAACATCGCTATGTGTAGACCAACCACGAAGAAAGCGTATGGGGGACTAGACTCCACTAGGTTGGGCAAGGGAGGAGGCTAAGAAATTAAGGAAAAAGGGCTATGATTAAGAGCCTAATAGAATAATATATTATTATTCTAAAAACTATAAAGAGGATATTAATTTATCCTAAGATCCTTTAGGGAGAGGAACGAGTTCCAAGTGGGGGGAACGTGATCCTGGAGCACCCAGTGTCATCCAAAATGCATGCAGATTTATGGGGGGGCGTTCTCACCATTCTCACCATTCTGAACATGCTGGCCATCCATTACCCCGATTGACTAGTGCACCCAGCAAGCACACACTAACCCTAGAGCGCCATTGTGGAATTCCTGAAACACCCTGAACCTCTACAACAAGCTAAATTGATACCCTCGTTGTACATGTACCCTAGGGGTTGCCTGCGTATTATCCTGTTAGTACCATTCCCCATGTCCAGATTCTATTGCTTCCATCAGCATGCCCATGTGTTGAGGAGAGGGAGTGAAGAAGCCGGTTGTCAGGCCCATGGATAGAAGAAGCAGGTTGTCAGGCCTATGAGAAAATATCTCTAGGTGAGAGAATGTTTTGAGGAAGTGAGTTCACCTAGAGGGAGTCTAGTAGCAGCTATAGATATCTGAGAATTCCTAATTTGGCCTGTTGTTGAAGCCCCAGAAAGGGAGGTGTAGTAGTCGATGCAATGTGTGACAGTGAAGGTGTACACTCTTGGGGTGGGACAAGCATGTGGGGAATGAAAGTATGTGAGCTATGGGCGTAAGTGGATCCCTGGAGGAAATAGTTGCTATTGTACTATGCAACCTCGTGTTATCCTTTCCTAGCCCAGGAATCCCTTTCCCAATGGATTTTAGTCCCAACTCGGGGGTGACCCACTGTTGAGAGTGATGAGTAGCGTGGTCTAAGGCTGGGAGGTTTGTGGAAGGTATGGACGCAATTGGTGTACTCCAATTAAGAGATAAGTATAATTTATGTGCGTAATGGTTAAATGATGTATTTTAGTGCTTATATTTGATTATTTTAATAATAATATGTGTTTTGCTGCATGTATGTTTTCATGTTATCTCTATTTATTGTTGTTAAGTTTATATGTGATTTATTCTGCAAAGATCTTTGTCTGCCATTTCCCAACAGGTTTATGTCTGGGCATGGACAATTTTAATTACCTATAACAGAGCTTGAGACTGTGTGGGTTTGGGGTAGCATATTTTCGGCCTGTTGGTGGTTGGGGGATGTTACAATATTGGTATCAGAGTTTATCTTGAGTAGCATGGCCCGACCTGGGTGGTCGACGATGTTACAAATTGGTATCAGAGTGTTATCTTGAGTAGCATGGTTTGTCCTAGGTGGTCAAGGATGTTACAAATTGGTATTAGATATTTATATTGAGTAGCATGGCCCAGCTTGGGTGGCGGGGGATGTTGCAAATTGGTATCAAAGCTATGGTTCCAACACTAATCCTGGATGGGCCATGTTAGTGGAAGTTGAAGAAAAAGTTTCGGAAAGAAATTGTTGTCGAAATGGACAAAATATGAGTTAAGAGAATCCCTGGGTGATAAGAGAATACCTTGATCGTGTTATGAAGCTCAAGAGGTATAATGGTTGATGGAATGGAAACAGAGAAAGAAGCCACAACAATCGTTGGGTTGGGCTGCAAGGTTTGAATTTGGGGTGTAAGATATATGAAAAGGGAAAGGCCAACTTTTTCTAGTCGTCAGATATGGAAAAAGGTGTATGAGATTTAACCTCCAAGTCCTTCGAACTTCGTGACTTTGGTGAAGTCTATGTGTTATAGAGAAAAAGGGGTCGAAGCCCTAAGTTTTGAAGTCTTGTAGTGGATCCACTGTAGATCCAGGGAGAAGTGCTTGACCATTGGTTTTGGTTGAAGACAAATCAAAACCGTTAGATCAAGCCAAAATCAGAAGGTAAGGCACAGTGGTGAAAAACATATCTCAGCCAACAGATCTATGCGTGAATTATTGTGAGCTGTAGATCTCACAACAGTGTGGGAATTCAACATTTCAAAGAAACAAAGTGTGCTAAGGAAAAAAATCCCAAAGTCTATAGTTAATATGGATTGTTCATTAAAAGGAACACATGTCAGCATATTGGCTTGTTTGGGAATTCAACATTCAAGATAAACAAAGTATCTTAAGGAGAAAACTCCTGAAATTCAGAGATAATTTAGACCGTTCGTTAAGGGAAACACGTGTCGGCAAATTGGATTGTTCAGAAATTTAGCATTTGGAAGAAACAAGGTGTGATAGAGTGAAAACTCTCAAAGTCTCAAAGTTCATATTTCATCTGGATCGTTCATAAAAGGAGACGTGTGTCAAAAGATCACCTTGTTCAAGAGAATTGGAGTGTGCGAGTGTAAAATATTATGAAGCCCAAAGTCTCGAAGTGACGTGGACTACTGATGTCACCAAGGATGACATGGACACATGGGATGTGTGCCACATATCAGTGAGTTAGGAACCTTTGGAAGATATAAATTCTAGTTAGAACATGACATTTGTCATCCATCATATAGGTCCATGTGTCCGCTTCTAGTATTTAGCCACGTGGCACTCCTCTCAAGCATGGTTAGTGGGGTCCCTGATGAATACATACAGTACTTAAAACCTTGGTGAATAAATTAACTAGACCAGGCCTATGATAACTTGACCTCAATAAACACGTGGCACAAGATCGTGAAGTACATAGACTTGGTACTCCAGAAGAAAAGGTGTTACAATTAGCATTGAGTAGAGAACTCCTGAAGGCCCGAAGGCCGAATTTAATATAAACTGTTGGTCACAGGGGATGTGTGGCATCATATCTCAAGGTCTGAAGACTTGAAACTTCATAAGAAATGGTTCATGATTGAGTGGGAGGAATAAATCCTCCGAAGTCCTAGAACCCCGAAGCTCCGAAGTCCCGAAGCCAGGAAGTCTGAAAGAAGTGGATATGACATGGAATGATGATGTCACCTGGGTGACATGGATCTCACCTAGGCATGCTAGGTGTCATAGGACCTTTTACTTGGAAACAACTGCAACAGTTCGAAGACTTAGCACTTCGGAAAGATTGAGAGTATGGATAGTCTGAAACTCCCGAAGCCCGGAGTTTCATAGTAAATATCATCCATTGGATGCTAGGAAGTTGAGGACTATTGATCCACCCCACTTCACGAGATTTCCAATGCGACACTCTGGGATATTTTTTTTGATGTGATTTGGAAACTGCAAAAGCCCAGAGTCCCAGAGCTATTATCCACCATAGACCTGAACAGGGAATGTGGATCGTAGATCCACCACCCTTCGCGAGTCTGCCAATTCAAGGTTATGTGATGTTGTGATGTGAATAAAAGGAAACCTCTAAAGCTTCAAAGGCCCAAATTTTCAAGGCTTTGGATAAGCACCCAACTATTAGCACTTGGTCACATCCATGGTCACATGAAAATTAAGGGATGAAGAAAAAGGGGCTAGCGCCCAAAAGTGAATTGTAGAACAGAACATGGCTCAGAGATAGAGCCTTGGGGATTCTTGATCAACCAAAGACCCACAAAAAATGGAGTCTTAAATTATTTTATTGAATCAAATTGTTTAATTTACTCTGGAAAAATTATTAAAGACTGATAGCCTAACAAAATTCGAGTGACTGTACATTTTGCAGAGTTAGAAATTGTCAGAACCAGACCAAATTGTTACATAGTGAAAAGAAATGGAGGAGGTACAAGACGCTTACAGTTCAGAGGATTAAGTTAGAGGAATGGATGCCCATTTGGGAGTTTAAGGAACAAACTCCAATGGGCATGGAGAAGAAATAGATAAAGACATGAGCATGATGAAAATCATTAAAAATTTGCAAAAATATGTCCGAATTCACCAGGAATATAACGAAAGGCTTGATAAAGCCATGCGACAACAGGAAGACCTCAATACAAATTTAATGTGGATCTTGGAAAGAATTGAAAACAATTTGGATAAGGAAAGTGGATCCAGCAAACCAGGGAGCCACGGGTCCCCTGATGAGGAAAGAAGAGAAATAAGTGGTAACAAACATCACCAACACTCCCAAAGGCCTTCCAAAAGGAGGCCACACAACAGTTCAAGTCCATATACTACCAAAAAGCATAGGATATCTGAAGTGGATGAACTAAAGGGTGAAATGAATAAGATCAAAACTCCTACTTTTGATGGAGAGCACCGGAAAGATGAAGAGGTTGAGACATGGTTGTTTGGCACGAGGAAATATTTCCAATTTCATAATTATTCCTATCATGCAAAAGGAAGGATTGAAATATATCAGCTAAAATGAAATGCATCCATGTGGTGGGATCATCTTGTGCAATTGCAACACCTCAGAGAGAAGGATGTCACATGGAAGGAGTTCAAGAAACATTTTGAAAAGAAGTACTTAACCAAGAGATACTATGACAAAAAGATGAAAGAGTTCTTTGAACTTAAATTGGGCAGCATGACAATAGATGAATATGAAAGGAGATTTCTAGAGCTGTTGAAGTATGTCCCTTTAATTAAGGATAAGACAGTCAAGATCCAAAGATATTTGAGGGGGATGCCATCTTTTATCAGTGACAAAATCCAGTATGATGATCCTAAAACTATGGAAGAAACTACAAGGAAGGAAACATGTTTATATGATCATCATAAGGGAAGGCCTACTTTCCAAAGAGCTTGGGAAGACAAGAGGAAGTTTAAGAAGGATCATAGGTAGAAGGGGAGTAATCCACCATTTTTCAGAAATAGTCTTCAAGGACAGGCAGTTTTGAGGGAGTCCAGGATGACTGAAGTAGGTGGGAAAAGGATAAGGAAGAAACCTATGCAATGTTCGGGCTATAATGGAGATCATAAGTATAGATATTTACCTCACATAAAGGACAAGGTGAGAGTTGTTCATAATGTTCAGCAAGCAGAAATAATGGAGGACATGAGCAGAAGAGTACCAAGGATCTATACAACCCTGGACAACAAGCAAGATGAGTTTCAATCACACATGATTGAAGTCAAAGGTATGATCAATAACTATGCCTTTACTATTTCAATTGATTCAGAGGATATTTATAGCTATATAGATCCTAAGGTAGTGGAAATATTTCAATCACCAAGAAGCAAGCATGGGAAATATTGGCTGGTGGAGATGGCTACAGGAGCCAAGAGGAAGGTTGTTGAGTTGGTTAAATCGTGTCTAGTGCGCATGGATGGACTGAGTACTAGGGAAGATTTGAACATCTTGCCTTTCGGATCTGTTGATGGGTCCTAAATCCCTTGATTCAACATTAGGAACCAAACCCACCACCGAGGCCCAATTAGACTCTGCAGTGTTTAATAGTGGAATGGTTCTCTAGATCTTGCGATCCAGCCAATTTATCGATGGGATTTATGTTTTCTTGTGAAGGATCTTCCTTCAGTTTAGAGTATCTTTTTTTGTATTTTTCTCTTGGGTGGGACCGATATGAGATGTAAGCCGATAGAAATCAACTTGGCAACAAAAAAAGACTATGTTCTAACTACTAGGGAAGAGGTTGAACTTGGGATAACCCATTGCTCAAGCATGCAGACGACAATTTTATACCACATACCTAGTACTAATACATTAACCATGTGAGCATCCAATTACTGTCTGAGAAACTTATTACCATAAAGAAAACACATATGCAATAAGACAATGGAAAGAAAAATAATTCACCTACTTAATCATCCATCACATAATAACACCACGATTTATCTTCATCATTAAAGTAAAGAAAAAAAAAATATTGCACCAAATAACTTGAAAATAGATTAAATAGCTCTTACTCATTACAACATCATTCATGAAACAAGATATGAAATAGTTCTTCTCCACATCCAATCACATGCATTTGATGGAAATAACTTATCTCTCGTCTAGAAGGACTTCTCAATTAAAAGCAGCTTCAAAATAATTCTTAACAACCAGAAAGAAAGATTTCTTGCAACAACCATCGACCTCTAACTAATTGGTCAATTCTCTTATTTATAATGTAAAATTAACTAAAAATAATGGCTAAGTGTAGTTTAAACAAAACAAAACTTGCCACGTGGTTTCCTCTTCTAATATTTTCTTTAACAGTTGTCTCAAGATATCCCTTCAAAAGGGTGACTTCTCTCATACTCTGACCAACTGATAAACATCTCCTCGCAGGTTTGGGCCCGTGGAAATTTGTGATGTTCCATCGGAGCCACATAAATTCCTCTGATATCCACCGCATGCACCCGATACTTCACCAGACTGGTGTTCAAATGATGTAGCACAGTCCGAGGTTTAATCGGATGTTCCATAAATCATTGCACTTTTCCTAGCGATGTGTCAGTCACCTTCATTAGCTCTTCGGCCCATAATAAATCTGTCTTGGTATGTGATTCAACTATATCGCACAAGTCGACAAAGTTTTCGAGGGTGCTGAACTTGGGGAGTCCAGTGTTCTTACTACTTTTGCTGATTTTTGACTCAGCTCCTTTCGAACTTGACTTATTTTCTTGAATCTCCCGACGAGGCTCCTAATTCATTCTTTCTCAACACTCGGAGGCATCTTTCCTGCAATTGAAATTAAAATCATTTAGAGACCACGTATAGAACCACCGGAAAAAACATACGTATAAAGTGTAAACGTGAGGAATTCAGATTGGTACATACTTGTAAAGATTTCTAACCTGGTTGTTTCATACTTACTTGATTTCTGCAATCTCTCAAACTGTTCGTCTTGCTCCTCTAGATGTTACGAACTCCTTCGCGCATAGAATAACCTTGTTTACAATGACTCAAAAGAATATAGCGGGAGAGATCCTACCAGTTGTATAAACCAGTTAATATAAGTAATGGGTTAAATTCAAAAGAATCTACCACCAAATCTCTGCAAATAAATTCTATGTGGCTTGATGGCAGAGGCACAGAGGGATATGCACTATATCCTCATGTTCAAATGGTCCTTTTGATTTGCACATGAATTCGAAACTAATGCGAGATTCTGGAATTAATTAACCCTTTAAATGTGTGGTATCTAGCATATCTTAGAGCTAAAACATACCATCACGTCATTTTCTTAGTGAGAATATCGGGAATTAGCAATATCCTTATGCATGTTTCCGTCAGTATCTTCCTGAGAAAACTTTTGATGACAACGAATTTCATCGTACGATGGTGACGTGGTAAAATTGTCTTGGGGTGCGACGTGGGTCTCAGGAGCTAGTAATGAATCCAGGGAAAACTAGATCATATGTCTGATCACTCGGGAAATGATAGATGGCAATAGAGGACAAGTGGTTTGACCATATATCTTAGTCGGAGTCGTGACTTTGAACAAAATATGTGCATTAAAATAACCTGGGATTATCGACGCCGAAAGGTATTGGGGTCGGTGATCAAGGGGTTGAATTATCACATTCTCCACAGGCTATCCTTCTAAAAACTCACCGATGATGAAAGTTATCGGGGATCGTCTCTCTAAGATAGTTCCATCATGTAGCTCCTTTGTGGGTTATCATACTCGAAAACCCCTAATGCCAAAAATGTTTCGGAAGTCAGCAATTAGTAATATCATTTCATTCTTCGTGAGCGCTTACTCTTTAGCCGTTCCCCGATGCCGAAGGGATCGGTCATCGGCGGTATTCTCGGTGATTCTTGTCGTGAAATAAATCTTGCATCAGCCAATGCCGACAAAGATCAGGACTCGGGAACTTTGGTTCTCTCTAGAATTTTCTTTCATGCTTAATTCTTTATGATGTCGAATTCCTTAAGCACATCGGGGAGAGTTTTGACTATCAATTCTCTAATTTAAATTTTAAATATTTTAAGTCGAGGATTTTCATAGTTTCAAGAAAAAATTTCAAAGACTTTACGAGACTCAAAAATGGTAAGCAAACACAACATTTTACAAAATTGAGACGAATCAGACAATGCAAAGAGATCAAGTGGTACCCAAAAAGTAAAATTGGACATAGACTTTTAGGGTGTGTTGAGTGCTCAACAAATGGCGACTTACTGGATGAAAGAAGAATCTATGTTCTTCCTTTAGGCTTGGTTGATGAAAAATCTAGTGGAGAACTCAACTGGTTTTCAATCAGAGCCTCTTTTACCCTTGCATTTGAAATTCTTCAGTTGATGCTTCCGCATCTGCCTACGGGGTTTTTAACCTTTATTCCTCCTTCTTTTCCTGTAACCCTGCCAGTGAGCGTCCATAGCCCCGACGAAGTCACCATGACATGAAGGACCTTGCTCCATTGCCAACAACCGTCCATAGCCCTGACAGAGATATCTGCATACCCTCTCCTACTGTTCACTCTTTTGATAATATCAATTTTATTTCGGCCTGATGCCCTGAGCGAGTGGGAGAAGATGATGTATGTTTAATTTGCAAAGTGATATGGTTAAGGTGGATCCTTTGCTAGCTTTGTCTTCGAGGTTCATGTAGTCCTTTCCATCTTTCATTATTTCCCTTAAGGTATTACCAAACCACTAAACAGACACTTATGACATTTCTCTAAAGTTGTTCATTTGCATAGGTTAGATAGAGGACTCCTCAAAGCGACTGCAAGCTCTTTAATTCTCCTTGTGTTTTATATGAGCAATGAGTTAGGAACAGAGTTCGCTATGTCACATGATTTAGAGTCGAGCATTGTCTCACTGAACACAACCTTCAAAAGTGAAAAAGTCCAAAAGAAAAAGAAAACAACAAAAAATCCATTTCGCAATCATGAAAACATTCATACAAAACACAAAACATTTTCATTTATTTATTTATTTTTCATTATTATTGGAAATATTGTTTGAGGGATTGGCCAGTTACTGGGAGGGCGTCAGGGTCCCCCCTCAGATTCTATAACCGATAAGTTCTTGCCCCAATCTTCTGAGACACCTAGAAAGGTCCAAGACACAGATTCTGAAACTTAGAATGCTTCCCTTTTGGCTCATTTGCTCTATCCCATTTTAGGACTAAGTCTCCTATTTCAAAAAATTTCTCTTTGGTCTTATTCTTATCAAACCATCTTTTCACTATATGTTGGTGAGCTAGAAATTTTGACTTATCCATTTCTCTCTCTTCTTCTAGCATGAGCAGAGTATCAATTCTTTGTTGTATGACCGATGAAGGTTCCCTGCTAGAATATTGGGCTAGTTGAAGAGATGGAAGATAAATCCAATTTGGGAGAATGAATTCCTTCCCGTAGACCGGAGAGTATGGGGAATTTACTATAGCTTCCTTGGGTGTGACCCTATCATCCCATAGAGCATCATGGAGTAGATTATGCCAATTCCTTTGGTTATTTGCAGCCATCTTTTTTAATATTATCACTAGGTTCTTATTGGTTGATTCTGCCACCCCATTTCCTTGTGGATAATAGTTTGCAGAGTACCTAATTATGATTCCTTTGTCTAGAGAAAACTCTGTCAATAGAGTGGAAGAAAAATAAGTTGCATTATGAAAAACTAGAATAGAAGATACACCAAACCTTGTGATCAATTGTTGTTCTATGAATTGGATCACCACCTTCTCATTTCCATGAATCAAAGGGATGACCTCTGCCCACTTCATGAAATAATCGGTGGCATTAAGTATATAATTGTGTTTTTTCGAAGAACTGGGGGCAATTTCTCCTATGATATCCAAACCCCATTTCTCAAAAGGCCTATAGACAGTCACTGGTTGGAGTGGGACTGCTACTCTCTTCTCCCTCCCAACGCTTATTTGACACGTTTTGCAGTTTCTAGCGTAGGTGTGAGCGTCTTTGTATAAGGTGGGCCAATAATATCCAACTCTCAATATATTATGATCGGTGGTGTTTCCTGCAAAATGTTCATTGGCAGGGCCATCATGGAGCTCCTTCAAAACTTTGTCTGCATCTTCACATTCAAGACATATTAACAATACCCCATCATAATTAATCCGGAAGAGTACCGAATTTATGAGGTGATATTGTGAGGACTTTAACCTGAGAGATCTCCTTTCCCTAGGATTGAGATTTTCTGGACAAGTCCCATGGTGCAAGAGATAAGTCAAATTCTCATACCAAGACTCTGACCCTGGGGAAATATATGATATTTCACCACACCATAATGTGATTTCATTCTCCCATCTAGAATCTTCATTTACTCAGTCTTGGTTTTTGGCTGCGAGTTTGCATAACCCTTGCCCTTTAACTAGTTTGGCAGGTTTTATATCTAGATCAAATTCTTGAACTATTACCATCCAGTTCCCTCTTCTCACCCCCATTTCATGTTGAGTGAATAGGGATCGTACCATAGGGTGAGGCATGATTACTTTGGTGTGGTTCTTGAGGATGTAAGACTTGAAGTGTTTTATTGCCTTATATACTGCATAGGCTAGTTTATCCACGACAGGATAATTTAGTTTGGCTCCTTGGAGATTAGTGCTCATGAACTACATTGGAGCCTCGTTGTTTTCATCATCCTTCTGAGTCAATACTGTAGCTAACGACTGGTCAGAGGCGAAAGTACAGAGGAAGAAATCCCTATTGAAATTGGGACTTCGTAACACGGGGGCCTGGGATATAGTAGTTTTAATATTGCTAAAAGCATCTTTCTTTCATCATCCCACTTAAATTCAACATCTTTGTGAATCATATTTTGTAAGGGTTTGATAGTTTCCATGAAATTGGGAGTGAATTTCCTCACGAAATTAATTTGCCTGAAAAATAACTACATAGCTTTCTTATTATGAGGCAATGAGAGTTGAGCTATGGCCTTAATCCTTTTTTGGGTCTATGCAAATGCCTTCTTGAGATATAATGCGGCCTAGCAGCTTACCTTCCTTGAAGCCAAATTTTTTTTTCTTGGGATTTAAGGATATATCGTATCTCCTACACCTTTTGAAAATTTGAGTTAAGTGTTGGATGTTCTCTTCTCTGTTCTTTGCATAAACAATTACGTTGTCTAGATACACTACCATATACCTGTAGATTAGTCCCCGAAAAGCTATGTACATGGTCCTTTGTAAGGTCACCTCTACGTTGATTAACCCAAAAGTCATGCGTTTATAATAGAAGGTTCCCCACTTGGTTCGGAAGGTAGTCTTCAAACGATCTTCCTCTGAAACCATGACTTGGTTGTAACTTGAGAAACCATCCAGTAGAGAGAATCTTTGAGCCAGACATGATCTACAGTAGTTTCTCCATTGGTGGGACTGGGTAATTGTCCTTTCTTGAATCTCTATTGAGGTTCCTAAAATCTACGCATAAGAAAATTTATCCAAATTTTTTTCTCACAGGAACCATATTTTCTACCCACGCGGAATCCTAACCTAGAAGATGATCTTGGCATCTAAAAGTTTCTTTAATTCCTGATACATGAGAGGTTCCAGGGATGGGTGATACTTTCAGATATTTTTTTGGAAGGGTTTCACCTCAGGTTTTAATGGTATAGTGTGTTGAATGATACGGGTATCATAAGTTTTCAGATCTCGGTAGGACCATGCAAAGACATCTTGATATTGTCTGAACAGTTTGAGATAAGCCTTTCTTTCCTCTTTAGATATAGTATTTCCAAGATTCACATTATTTGGGTTTTCCGGGGTTCCTAGATTTATAGTTTCATGTAGGGGACAGGAGCTACCAGTCTTTTAATTTTTAGGTCCCCTAAATCATTCTTTCCGATCAAATAGATTTTCCAAATTAGCTATCCCTTTCAGGCTGGTGTGAAATTTCGATTTATCAATAGGTTTACCTATCCGAGGATCAGTTTCTGTCGATTGCTACTGGAATACTTCATCGTCGATGGAAAAATCTTTGAAATTGTCTTTGTTAGTGAGGAAATTTATGATTCGTTCATCTCCTTCAAAGACTTTCCAATTAGAAATGTTGTTAGGCACCGATGGTTTGTAGAGTATTTCCACAGTGAATTGGGAGGCTTCATAATATTCTAGAGGTGACAGCCTTGAAGCAGCTGTGGCGAGGGAATCCACAAGGATTTTCTTTTCTCATGGGATCACAGTGATATTGAAAGATTCAAAATGATCTATTAACCTATGTACTTCCTGCTGATAATTCTTTAGGTGCGGGGAATTACAATGTATAATTTTGATCATAATCTTGTATCCATTTAGTGGTAGACAAAGGTGTGACGAGTCTGTACTAAAGTACCCATTTAAATTCTCAGACCAATCTCGACTTAGTAATAACCCATAGGCCTCTGGGATATATACTACAATGATGTAGATCACTTGCACAAACTTAGGATGTGTCTCTATCCTGATCATTACATATCTGAGTTCCCCCATGACTCTGACTTGGGTTCTGTCTAGTTGTATCACATGTTTATCTCTCTTGAGAGGAACGCCATTTAATTTTTTGCAAATAGACAAGGGAATAATGTTGGAAGATGCTCCCAAATCTACCAAACAATTGTGGAGGTCATTGTTGAATACTTCAAATGTTAAGAGGAATAGTGGAACAAAAGGTTTTACCTTCCTATGTTCTGAGAAGGTATTCACAGTTGGTTTATTTACTAGATCTGTGGAAGTTAGATTTCTTTGCCACTCATTGCATGTTGTAGGGTTTTCTACTGATTTCAACACTTGTAGCAGGAAACATTTTTGCCGAGGGATTCTGCATATGCCCATAACCGATATATTAGCCTTCAACTTATTCATATCTTCAACTATGTTATACTCTAGTTTGGGAGATTCTCATATGTGTATGCTAATAGGGTTCTTACGGGGAGCAAAGGTTTATTTCGGGTGATCGGGAGTTGACCTTTCCTCTGAAGTTTGAGTGGTAGTAGGATCCTTTGAGACAGGAGGATCTTTACTTCTAGTTTGCACAACCGAGACCTTTGTGGGTGGTTCTTGAACGTGACATAGGTCGTCAGAAGGCATAATTAGGTTAGGATCCCATATCAACATGGCTGTATATTATGGTGGGTCAATCTCTTCTAGGTCAACAACATTTATAATCGAACTGCTTGGTTGTTTGGTTAGGGAATCCTCGTCTAAAAACTGGTTGACCATCAAATTCATGGCATGAACCCATTGGGGGTGATCTCTTTCAGAGTGGTTTTCCCGGTGATAAGTACAAAAAGAATCAGATGCGACTTTCCCTAGATTGATATTTAAGTTATCTAGGGGAGGTTCAATGGCTTTGAACGACATGTTCCTTTTAAAGAAAGGATTATAGGGCCTTTGGCCTTGGTTTCCTTCACATGTGTTTCTCTTCATGTCTATGATCTCGTTTGATAATTTCTTAACCATGCGTTGTAGATCTTCTATGTCTCCATTACCCTTGTCGGGAGTCTGTTCTGCTGTTTCCCTGACATTCTAGTCAGGAGGAGTCCTCTCCTAGTAGGAGGTTGAACTTGTTTCTTAACTAAAGAGATTTGGCCTTCTTTACACCCTTTCAACTGGAATTCTATCGTTTTAGCTTCTTCAAAATTCTTAGCCAAGGTCTGTTTGACAACTCTCTTTACGAACATAGAAATAAAGGTTGGGAGAGCATTAGCGTAAAATTCAATTTGCAACTCCTGAGTTGTTTTAGCTTTGAGATGGAATTTGTTTAAGATGGCCGTGAATTTTTTATTGAAATATTTAACCTTCTCTTTCGAGCTCATGGTGGTGGTGAATAACTCAGCCAACAGAGCTCCCATAGTAGTCTCCTCTGCAAATTTATCTAGAAAATATTTCTGGAACTTCATCTAGCTAGTGATAGATCCTATCGGCATATTAAAATACCATGTCAAAGCTGGATTTTCAAACGTATTGGGGAAAATTCTGCATACTATGTCTTCGTGTTGGACATTCATAAGTTTGATCACTAGTATGAACTTCTTGATATGATCTTTAGGCGATCCTGAAGTCTCGGGGTCAAATTTAGGAAGTAGCTTCTCTGGATGTCGGGGAAGGTTATGGACTAGTCCCGGGAGGGCCAAAGCATCTCTGACCAACCAGGGTTGATTTTTTAGAGGTGGGTTTCCCATTTCTTCATTATGGTCATTTTTTCCTTCCATATCTTCAGACTTTGAGTTAAACTCCTCCTCTTCCGAAAAATCATCTAGTTCAAAGACGTCGCCGACTGGCATTTCAAGTATTAGATCAAGAGGATCTTGGATTTCGGTGATTACGAAGTCTATTAAATCTTCTACCATGTGCATGAAAACTTCGTCGGGAGTATTGACCATTGGTCTACTTATAATTTTTCTTCGAGGAAGTATCAGAGCTAGAGACAGTGCACCGATATATCGAGCATATACTCTTGTGATTCTTCTGAATTGATTTAATTCCTTGTGAGGAAGAGTGTAAGGTATTTCAGGGTGAAAATATTCTTCCTCGGGCTGGGGTGAGTTACTCGTTTCAGGAGTACTCAGCGTGTGTGGTTTGTCTTGGGAACAACTAGCCATGCATGTGGGTTCTTTTGAATCTATAAATTGTTTGAAATATTATGTAAAATATATATCCAACCATTCATTCTCAAGCCCTCCTTCTAGCGCCAGTTCTGTTGATGGGTACTAAATCCCTTGATTCAATAGTAAGAACCAAACCCACCACTGAGGCCCAAATAGACTCTGCAGCGTTTAATAGTCTAATGGTTCTCCATATTTTGCGATCCGACCAATTTATCGATGGCCTTTATGTTTTCTTGTGAAGGCTCTTCCTTCAGTTCGGAGTATCGTTTTTGTATTTTTCTCTTCGGTGGGACCGATATGAGATGTAAACCGGTATAAACCAACTTGGCAACAAAACAAGAATAAGTTCTAACTACTAGGGAAGAGGATGTACTTGGGATAACCCACTTCTCAAGCATGCATATGACAATTTTATACCATAGGCCTAGTACTAATACATTACCCATGTGAGGATCCAATTAATGTTTGAGAAACTAATTACCAGAAAGAAAACACATATGTGATAATACAATGGCAAGAAAAATAATTCACCTACTTAACCATCCATCAGATAATAACACCACGATTCATATTCATCATTAAAGTAAAGAACAACAAAAGTTTGCACCAGATAACCTAAAAATAGATTAAATAGCTCTTACTCATTACAACATCATTCATGAAACGAAATAGGAAATAGTTCTTCTCCACATCCAATCACATGCAATTGATGAAAATAACTTGTCTCTGGTCCAGAAGGACTTCTCAATTAAAGGCAACTTCAAAATAATTCTTAACAACCAGAAAGAAAGAGTTATTGCAACAACCATCGACCTCTAACTAATTGGTCAATGCTCTTATTTATAATGTAAAATTAACTAAAAATAACGGCTAAGTGTAGTTTAAACAAAACAAAACTCGCCACGTGGCTTCGCCTTCTAACAGTTTCTTTAACATTCATATTAATATATCCCTTCGAAAGGGTGATTCCTCTCATAGTCCAGCCAACTGATAAACAACTATTCGTAGGTTTGGGCCCATGGAAATCTGTGTTGTTTCATCGGAGCCGTGTAAACTCCTCTGATCTCCACCGCATGCGCCTAGTACTTCACCAGACTGGTGTTCAACTATTGTAGCACAGTCCAAGCTTTAATTGGATGTTCCATAAATCATTGCACTTGTCCTGGTGATGTGTTGGTCACCTTCGCTACCTCTTCGACCCATAATAAATCTTGCTTGGTATACGATTAGACTACATCGCACAAGTCGACGAAGTTGTCGGGGGTGTTGAACTCGAGGAGGCCGGTGTCCTTACTTCTTTTGCTAATTTTTTACTCAACTCCTTTCAAACTTGACTTTTTTTCTTGAATCTCCCAATGAGGCTCCTGATTCATTCTTTCTCAACACTTGAAGGCATCTTTCTTGCAATTGAAATTAAAATCGTTTAGATACCGAGTATAGAACCACTGGAAAAAAACGTACGTATAAAGTGTAAACGTGAAGAATTTATAATGGTACATACCTGTAAAGATTTCTAACTTGGTTGTTTGATACTTACGTGATTCCTGCAATATCTCAAATTGTTTGTCTCCCTCCTCTAGATGTTTCAAACTCCTCTGAGCACATAATAAACTTGTTTACAATGACTCAAAAGAATATAATGGGAGAGATCCTACCGGTCATATCAACCAGTTAATATGAGTAATGGGTGAAATTCAAAAAAATCTATCATCGAATCTTTGCAAATAAATTCTACGCGGGTTGACAGCGGAAGCACGGAGGGAGATGCACTGTATCGGCATGTTCAAATGGTCCTTTTGATTCGCACATGAATTAGTAACTAATGCGAGATTATGGAATTAATTAACCCTTTAAATGCATTGTATCTAGTGTATCTTAGAGCTAAAATGTCCCGTCACGTCGTTTTCTTAGTGAGAAGATTGGGAATCGGCGATATCCTTATGCATGTTTCCATCGCTATCTTCCTGACGTGGTAAAACTGGCTTGGGGTGCGACATGGTTCTTAGGAGCTAGTAACGACTCCAGGGAAAACTAGATCATATGTCTGATCACTCGGGCAATGACAGATGGCAACAAAGGACAGGTGGTTTGACTGTATATCTCAGTCAGAGTCCTGTCTTTCAATAGAAGATGTGCATTAAAATAACCTGGGATTGCCAAGGCCGAAAGGTATCAGGGTCGACAATTGGGGGGGGTTGATTTATCACATTCTCCATGGACTATCCTTTTAAAGACTCGTTGATGCTAGAATTTATCGGGGATCGGCTCTCTGAGATAGTTCCATCACGTAGTTCCTTTGTGGTTTATCATACTCAAAAACCCCCAATGGCAAAAACGTTTCAGAAGTCGGTGATTGGTGATATCATTTCATTCTTCATGAGCACTTACTCTTTTACTCATTCATCGATGCCAAAGGGATCGGTCATCGGTGATATTCTCGGTGATGCTTGTCGCAAAACAAATCTCGTGTTTGATGACGTCGACGAAGATTGGGACTCGACAACTTCATTTCTCTCTAGCATTTTCTTTCATACTTAATCCTTTCCGATGTCGAATTCCTTAAGTGCATTGGGGAAATTTTTGACTGTCAATTCTCTAATTTAAATTTTAAGTCGAGGATTTTCATAGTTTCAAGAAAAAATTTCAAAGACTTAACGAGACTCAAAAATGGTAAGAAAACACAACATTTTCCAAAATGAAGATGAATTAGACAATGCAAAGAGATCAAGTGGTACCCAAAAGGTAAAATTGGACATAGATTTGTATGGTGTGTTGAGTGATCAACAAGATCATATGATTTATTAATTGGTATGGATTGGTTGGACCAATACCATGCCATATTAGACTTTCATAACAAGGCATTCACTTGCTTGGATGCAGAAGGAAATTGGAGAGCAGTCCAAGGAATTCCTAAGGAAGTTATTGTTCAGGAAATCTCAACAACGCAGCTAAATAAGTGTTACAGGAAGGGATGCCAAATATTTGTAGCCCATATGGATGAAGCACCTAAGGATAAGGTGCCAAAATTGGAGGTTTATGTAGTCTTGAAATATTTTGAAGATGTGTTCAAGTGGATACTAGGGCCACCTCCAAAGAGAGATGTCGATTTCTCTATAAATTTGATGCCTAGGGTAGCTTCAGTATCAAAGACTCCCTACCGGATGAGCACACCAGAACTGAAATAACTGCAAATGCAACTTGAAGAAATTTTAAAGAAGGGGTACATACGCCCAAGTGTGTCACCTTGGGGTTCCCTAATGTTATTTTTGAAGAAGAAAGATGGGAGCCTGAAATTGTGCATTGATTTCAGGCGGTTAAATAAATTAACTATAAAGAACAAGTATCTTCTACCAAGGATTGACAATATCTTCGATCAGTTGAAGGATTTAAGGATATTTTCAAAGATAGACCTCAGTTCGGGATACCATCAGGTAAGGATTAAATATGAATACATCAGCAAGACATCCTTCAGGACAAGCTATGGTCATTATGAGTTCACAATGATGTCATTTGGGTTATCAAATGCACCAACTATTTTCATGTGCTTAATGAACGGTGTTTTACAAGAATATTTAGACAAGTTTGTCATTGTCTTTTTGGATGACATCCTTGTATATTCCAAGATATAAGAAGAGCATGAATGACACTTGAGGATGGTGTTACAAGTGCTAAGACAACACAAATTGTATGCTAAATTGAGCAAGTGCTCATTTTTCCAAAATCAAATCCACTATTTGGGACATATAATATCCGAAGAGGGAATAGAAGTAGACCCTGAAAATATTGAAGTCATTAAAGGGTGGGAAACACCTAAGAATGTGACAGAAGTCAGATCCTTCATGGTTCTAGCTGGCTACTATAGGAGATTCATTGCAAGATTTTCAAGGATTTCTCACCCAATCACTTCCTTGCAAAAAAAGGGGGGAAACTTTCAATGGACATAAGAATGTAAAAAGAGCTTCCATCAATTGAAGTAGTTGTTAACCAATGCTCCAATTCTGAAGATTACAGATTTGGATGAAGGATTTGTGGTTTGCACAGACACATGCAAAGAAGGACTGGGTGGATTCCTCATCCATAATTTGTTTGTGATATGTTTTGAAACTAGAAAATTGAAAGAGCATGAAAGGCTCTACGCCACTCACGATCTGGAGCTGGTAGAAATAGTACACATTTTAAATAAATGGAGACACTACCTCATGGGAAAGAGGTTTGAGCTAAGAACAGACCATAATGATCTGAAATATTTGTTTGATCAGCCTACTTTAAATTCCAGGTAGAGAATATGGTTGGGATTCCTCTGTGAATATGAATTTGATATCAAGAACATCAAAGGAAAGGAGAACAAAGTGGTTGATGCACTTAGAAGGAGATTGCACGAACTACATGATACAACCATCAACATGTATCAAACCGATCTTAAAGACATAATTCTTGAGGCTGCAAAAGTAGATACACAGTACATGGAAATGGTAACAAAGTTACAACAAGGTAAGATGCTACATAAAATAGAAGACTATAGATTGGAAGTTGAGAGAATACTCCTGTACAGGAACAAAATTTATGTACCCAGTTCTCACGAATTGAAGAGTATGATCTTGAAAGAGATGTATAATGTGCCTTATGTTGGGCACCTTGGGTATCAGAAAATAGTGGCATTAGTCAAGAGCCATTACTACTGGCTAGGAATGAAGAAATAAATTGCAGAATACATTGGCAGATGTATGGAGTGTCAAAGGGTCAAAGCTGAGCATACACACCCAACTAGGTTGCTACAACCATTACCTATCCCTGAGTGGAAGTGGGAAGTGGTGAAAATGGATTTCATCACTGGATTACCCAGAATAAACAAGCAAAATGATTCCATCATGGTGGTGGTGGATAAGATTATGAAGGCTGCCCATTTTATAGGATTACCCAAAACAAACAAGAAACATGATTCCATCATGGTGGTGGTGGATAAGCTTACGAAGGCTTCCCATTTTATTCCATTGAAGACTACTCACACGACATCTAATGTTGTTGATATTTATATGAGGGAAATAACACGATTACACGGTATTCCCAATACAATTGTGTCTGACAGAGACCCAAAATTTACCTCAAAGTTTTGGAGAGGATTATTCAAGGGGTTCAAAATGAACCTAAACTTCAACACAACTTATCATCCTGAGTCAAATGGACAAACATAAAGAGTAAATCAAGTGATATAAGATATGTTAAGAATGTATGTGATGGGAAGACTACCTACACTTGGTAGAGTTTGGTTACAACAATGGATACCAAGAATCACTGAAGATGAGCCCAGTTGAGGCACTTTATGGCAGAAAGTGAAATGCACCAATAAGCTAGGACAACCCAGCTGATAGAGAAATAACTGGGCTAGATTTTCTCAGGGAAATGGAAGAGAAATTGTTAAAGATTAAGAAGAATTTGAATGATACCCAAGATAAGAAAAAAATATATTCTGACAAAGGCAGAACCCACAGGGATTTTAAAGTGGGTGATCATGTTTTCTTGAAGGTGAAAGCCAACAGAAGTTCCTTGAAGCTGGGAAACTGTTCCAAGTTGGCAGCCAGATATTGTGGACCATTTGAAATTCTAGAAAGGATTGGACCAGTAGCTTATATGCTTGCATTGCCTTCATGATTGACTATTCATAATGTATTTCATGTCTCATTGCTCAAGAAATATATACCTTATCCTAATCATGTGATTGATTGGAATGTGATTCAGGTGGAGCAAGAAGGCGCTTTACAAGTGAATCTGATGCGCATACTGGACCGGAAAAGAAAGCAGATCCAGAATCGAGCCATAAGGATTGTAAAGGTCCAGTCGACCTAGTATGGTCCTGAGGATGCAACATGGGAGCACAAAGATTCTATGTAGGCAGAATACCCGCATCGTTTTGAAGATTTTGAAAATCTTGTTGATATTGTGTAAATGAGTTGCACTAAGGACAGTGAAAAAATAAGGGGAGGGGATTGTAATATACCAAGTCTGAGCCTCGGTTGTAATTATGGATGTAAAATGTTTTGTAGGATGGTGAGCCAAGTATTTATAAGATGGTAGGATTATGTGTTGATTTGGCCAGGAGCCTAGATGTTAAAAGTGAGAAGATTGTTTTGTACATGTAAATATTCATATCGTTAATATAACCACATCATTGCGTGTAGACCAACCATGAAGAAAGAGTATGGGGGACTGAACTCCACTAGGTTGGGAAAGGGATGAGGCTAAGAGATTGAAGAAAAAGGGCTAAGCTTAAGAGCCTAATAGAATAATATATTATTATTTTAAAAACTATAAAGATGATATTAATTTATCCTAAGTTCCTGTATGGAGAGGAACAAGTTCCAAGTGGGGGGAACGTGCTCCTAGAGATCCAAGTGTCATCCATAACACATGCATATTTATGGGGGGGAATTCTCACCATTCTCACCATTCTGACGATTCTCACCATTTTGACCATGCTGGCCATCTGTTACCTTGATTGACCAATGCGCCTAGTAAGAACACACTAACCCTAAAACACCATTTTGGAATTCCTGAAACACCCTAAACCTCTGCAACAATATGACTTGATACCCTCATTGTACATGTACCCTAGGGTTTGTATATGTATTTTCCTTTTAGTACTGTTCCCCACGTCCAATTTTTGTTGTTTCCATCACCATGCCCGTGTGTTGAGGAGTGGGAGTGAAGAAGTGGGTTGTTGGGCCCATGGATAGAAGAAGCAGGTTGTCAGTTCTATGAGAAGCTCTCTCCAGGTGAGAGAGTGTGTTGAGGAAGTGAGTTCTTCTGGAGGGAGTCCAGTAGCAGCTACAGAGCTCTGAGAATTCCTGATCTGACCTGTTTATGAAGCCCCAGAAAAGGAGGTGTAGTAGCCGATGGATTGTGTGACAGTGAAGGTGTACACTCCTGGGGTGGGATAAGAATGTGGGGAATGAGAATCTGTGAGCTGTGGGTGTAAGTGGATCCTTGGAGGAAATCCTTCCTGTTGTACTATGCAACCTTTTGTTATCCTTGCCTAGCCTAGGAATCACTTCCCTGGTGGAGTTTAGTCCTAGCTCGGGGGTGACCCACTGCTGAGAGTGATGAGAAACGTGGTCTAAGGCTGGGAGGTTCATGGAAGGTCTGCACGCAGTTGGTATAATCCAATTAGGAGATAAGTATTATTTATCTGCTTAATGGTTAAATGATGTATTTTAGTGCATATTTGTGATTCTTGTAATAATATCATGTGTTACGTTGCATGCATGTTTTCATGTTATCTCTATTTATTGATGTTAACTTTATATGTGATTTATTCCACAAAGAGCTTTGTCTACCATTTCCCAACAAGTCTATGTCTGGGCATGGACAATTTTAATTACCTATAAGAAAGATTGAAACCACATGGGTATGTGGTAGCATCTTTTTATCTTGTTGGAGGTCGAGAATGTTAGAATATTGGTATCAGAGCGTTATCTTGAGTAGCATGGCCCGACCTAGGTGGATGAGGATGTTACAAATTTGTATCAGAGTGTTATCTTGAGTAGAATGGCCCGTCCTAGGTGGCTAGGGATGTTACAAATTGGTATCAGAGTGTTATCTTGAGTAGCATAGCCCGACCTAGGTGGTCAGAGATGTTACACCAAGGGTCGTTGAAATCCAAAGTACGGAAAGGAACAAACCTCGTTGATGATAGAGACTCACTAGAAATGGCATGAATGTGGTGAATTGGTGTCACAAAATCAAGCTACCCATGAGAGATGAATACATTCCAACACTAACATCCTCATTTGTCTGCTAAGAATTGTCGATCACAGGGACCGAAGGTCCAACTGATGCATTAGGATTGGCGTGCACAAAGGACAATTGATCAATCGTCACTATTTTCCCTTCATGAGAAAAACATAAAGAGAAAAAAATGGATGACATGACTGATGTCATGGAATAAGTCCAATTACGCCCTAGTATTAAATTATAGTCGAGGGGTGCATCAACCACCTCAAAATCAAACTCCATTGTCTCCCCACCTAACTGGACCAGAAAAGAGGGAAGAATTATGTGGGGTTGAAATGAACACCCATCAAAATCAGTCAACATAGTCATAGATTGGGATAGAGTCAAAGAGCCAATGTCTTTCCAATAGGTTAGGAACATCACACACGTCACAACACCTTCATCAATTACAATATGTTTGATGGTAATTTTCGTGTATTTCACATGGATTTAAAAGGCCACATGGTAAGGTAAGTGAGGCCTAACATCCATGATGTCAAACTTAATAACCTTTGAGCCATATGGGTCTAGAGATCCTAATGCATATAACAAGGCATTCCTCTATGAAGGACATGTCTACAACACTTCCAAATCCAACATCATGCAAGGGGTTTGACCCAGATCTTCGACAATCCAATACTTCTGGGAAACTATGGCATCAGGATTGTGGGAAGATATCTTTAGTACTCCTTTCGGAATACAAGGTGGAGGTTCCACCTTTTCGATCTGCAAGAGTGTTTCCAGAGGAGGAGGAGACTCAAGACCTACAAAAGTATGAGAAGAACCGTAATCATGAGATCAAGTGGTTACATCAATCTGAGAATTGACCATATTAACACAGAGATGGCCACCTTCATGTGTTGAGGGGTTTTGTCTCATGCTCGACGCATTTCAGATGTTGGAGATCCATGAGGCCATGTGTTGATTATGCATAAATGGATTTGTCAGCACATCAAATGGTTGGGATAAGAGCCTTGAGGCTTCCTCTATTTTGGGGAATAGGTGGTTAAGGTGATCATCTTTACAAATTTTATAAGGAAACTTAACCTTCCATTTTTCTTTCTTTCCATCACTATCATTAGTATTCAATCTATCATTGTTAGTGTCATCCTTGGATTTGTTATTATTTTTTCCACCCTTATGATTATTGCCTCATCCTTTCCTTCTATTCCCTCTTGGTTTCTGGTTACCATTTGGGTTAGCCGACGATTATATAGAATTCACATCCATCGACTGAGTGGGAGTGCAGGACGAAGCCGAAGATTATCCTACTACAAGATGGCTTAGAAACAAATATTTCAACTTGTTCGTCACCAAATCTGTAGATTTAGAATTTGCAGAGCCTATGATGCCATCGACATGAGGCCCAAGATTTTGTCTACAGTCATAGTTTGATTGCAGTGCATCAGGAAGAATTTCATACAACATCTCAGATTGATCATATATGAGGTCCAATTGTTGAGCTTTGAAAATAGCTTCTTCCTCAGATGTTACTCTGGATGTAAAGACATCCTTCTAAATATAAGGCAATAAGGACTCAAGGAACCATTCCAACATAAACTCTCGAGGAATGTAGGATTTTATCAACTTCTTTCATCTACGCCACTCTTAGATATGGTCTGAGATATGCGTGGCTTTATCTTGGCAGAGGGCCAACACAATTTCTATGTTGACATCGTAACAAACCAACAAATGGAAGTGGTTGAAAAAAACCAAAACCATCTAATTAAGGTTTATGTATGTTCCCCTCGGTAGTTGTTAAGGTCCTAACCCGCACATAGGTAGATCAATGTATTCGGATGTAATAAAGGTCAATATTAATGAGACCTTTCAATAAAATAGAATAAGGCGGATGTAAGAAGACCTAATAGA
>JASDQU010011945.1:54885-79434 GCA_032191745.1 Picea mariana
TCCTAGACATCCAAAAACCTAACCCTAGGAGATGAAGCGCCAAAAGTCATGTGGGCCCCGTTTGGGTAAGTTGGTGCATCAACTTCCCGGGGTCGTAACTTTTGCATACGATCTCCGTTTTAGGCGTGTGATAGCTCGTTGGAAAGGTATCATCGAGGAGATTCATTTTTGGGGCTCAATCATGCCTTCGGCTATCATTGAGAACCTCTATCTCAAAAAAACTTCATTTGGACCCTCAAAATGGCCCCGGAAGTGAAAACCTGCTAAAAATAGTAAATTGCCAAAATGGCCAGAAAACTGTTTTGAGCCATTTGGAAAAGGTGGGTGGCCACCGATATCCACCTGGATCAGAATAGCAGCTTCACATGCAGACCCTACTGCAAGAAAAAAGAGACAAACCAAGAAGGATACCAAGAAGCAAACACTCAGACCAATGTGCAAGGACAAGTAATGAAAAAATGATAAGAAAGAATACCACCCAAAAATTCAACAATAAGAACGCTTCTTATCACTCTGTAAGCACTTAACAGTCATGACAGAGACCTAAGAAGACTCAACAACCAACCAAACTCACCCAACAAACACCAAACTCAATCAACAAGACTAAAGAGACGATGTATGTGACTATTTGAGAAAAACTCGTGTATGTACATACCCTACAGGAAGACAGCACGCATATGTACACCTCTGTCAAGAGAAAAACAGTGTATACCCAGTAAAACATTGTCGGGGCAAGGGTTAAGCCAAGAAAATCATGAAAAGTAAAAATAGGCTATCAAGCTATCAAGCAATCAAGCGACAAATAGAAAATCAAGGAGAAAAACACTCCAAACCCCAAAAAATAAGATCAATCCCCAGTATGGTCGTCGGTTTTGTTACGAGGAAAATCTCTCTATGGCATGGGGTAAACCACAATAGATGGAATGACATGCAAAAATCAACTCTAATCCCAAGTATGCTATATAAATGAAATGCTAAGAAGCTAAGGCTAAGAGCCTACCTCGTCCAGATGTTCGATGAAGACCATCATTGAGCATGCAACCCCAAGCTTTATACCTGCAACTTGTCATCAACAACCAAGATACACAAGCATATGGTGATAATATATAATGTTAACATATAGATTAGCATAATCCACTAACATACATGACAAATATGCCCAAGGAATAATAATTCAAATATTTGCAAGATATCAATTGGACAAGAAAAAAGTATTTTTATTAAAATAATCAGCGGAAGTATATAAGTAACAAACTTATGTAACGACACATATCGGAACCAAGAAACTAAGTCACTCCAATTGGGCTTCCACCACTTCAATCCTCCACCAAAGGAAAGATCATGTAAAGGAGTCAATGAGGTTCTACATTACAAAGAAGGAAGAGCTTCAGGGATGAACAAAGAGTTCATACTTTCAAGGACAAAGGGATGCAGACACAATATGAAGTGAAATTTCTTGAGAGTGTCTTTTCTCTCAAAATTGAATTGTTGAATCTCTCCCAAGGCTTGGATATGGCTCAATTTATAGCCTTCAAATGGAACTGAAGGGCTGAATCAAAGTGTTTCCAGTATATGGAAGGTCAAGGATCATGGATCTCGTGACATGGCATGGAAACCCAACATAATTTTTCATTTTAAGAACCAAACACGATGTACGTGGATTGTAGTGGAACAACCTAGATATACGCTTGTTTTCTAATTGATAAGACGCGTATATGTGGAAAAATGTGATTTTTTTCTGCACAGGGAAATGGAAAGACCATCCAAACAAATTGCATGGAGGGGAAAAGTTTTTTTGTAACAATTTTGCAATCTCAACAACTATATCTGCAATTCCAACAATTATTATAATTTTTTGTCCAAATTTTAAATAAAACTAATTAAAAAACATATTACTCTAAATTTTCAAATTGTAATATATTATATTTAAACTGTGCATAATACTAGCAAGTTCCCTTACACTTCTGATATGTCACGTAAACGTACCATTGGGGCCAAATCCTCCCTTCCATTCTTAGAATTTGACTTCCCATATGACGCATTTATGATTCCAAGATGCATTTAACAATTTCAAATTAGTGTGGAATGTAGAAATTTACGTTTTAAAACTTTGACAACGTAAATTTGAAGGTGGTCTAATAAATAGACTCGTCCGATTTCCTTACCCTAGTAAGTAAAAATAAATATGTACATATACTCCAATTTTCAAAATTCAATGCCTTTAATTGAGTTAAGTTGGGTTAATTGGAATGGCTACATGGTACTTGTATTATGATATGATAGTTTTCAAGTTGCTCTAAAATTATAGAGTTGTCATTTCAATTAGAAATTGTATTGATAGTTTATGTATTTCTTTAAAAATTTACTTATAATTTTATATTTTTAACTTATAATTTTATAGAATATAGAATTTTAAAGAGAAAATAAGTTTTTTTTTTCTTTTATGAAATTAGAAGGTTTTGTTTTGAGGTGTATGGATTTATAAATGAAAATGTTATATTAATGTGAAGGAGAAATTAGAAAATATTGTAATAGAATTTTATAGTGATGTAGTTGTTGGAGAGAATGTTTTCATTAATGTAATAAGATTGGGTTGTTTTGTGGTTGAAAGATTCTCTCAACAAATGGATTGTGTGACTAAGATAATGAATCTATCTTAAGGTCAAGATTAATGTATTTATATGTACCTTTGTTGATTAAATAATGAAAAACTGAGAGCCCAAGAGTACTAAGGAAATGTAATCTATTGTAGAAGAGTAGATAGATTGTTTATTTTGGAGTGTGTCTTTTTTGTGTGTGTGTTTTGGATTGAGGCTCAAGCATGTGAGTTATGTATTGTTGGTCTGTGTGGAGGAGTTATGCTATGTGAAGAGAAGAAAATCATTGAGTGTCGACAAAGGAGTTCAATCCATGCGAGTTCAATTCAAGGAGCAACCCATCAAATCCAATTGTCAGATCTTTGTTGACAGTGAGAGTTGCAATCAGAGTTTGTTTGTTGCAACCATCATTTTTTTTAATTGCTTTCAAAGTTAAAGTATCATTCAGTAGAAGATAGAGTTGCCTCCCCCCATTGTTAAATCTACGTGGAGTAATTTGTAAAAGAGTGAAGGAGTCCTGTGGTCTTCATGTTAGTTGGACATTGGTGAGCAGCAATGGCACAAAGATTGAGGTGGATAGGATTTTGATGATCTGGAAAATTTCCTTCTCTATTTGCATCATTGAAAATTAGTCCAAGAAGAAGAGGGGGAAATCATATTAATATTTTAGAGATTTGGTTAATGTTTTATATCTATTTTTTTAAGAACAAGGTAACATAACTTAAAAGCATGTGGTTCTTGGTGAATGATGTGCCCCAATAATAGTGTGAGAATAGTGCCATTGGTTATGTCTACAGTCTTTTACAATGAGTTTTTTGTGGTTCTTGGTGAATGTGGTGCCCCAAGAACAATGCCACTAGTTATGTCTAGAGTCTTTTACAATGGGTTTTTTGTTATGAAACAATCTTATCTTCAAGGGATCAAGTGGTAGCTCATAATCAATGGTTGTGTGATGGAGCTCATTCTATGAGATTTCAAAAGTGGATAAAGTTTTTGATGAAGACTTTACTAGATATTAGAGATCAAAAATTATTTTCTAAAATATGTTTGTTTTTTTTTTCCATGAAAAAAAACAGTTTCAATGATATGCATTAAGAGTCAAGAGAAACTTTATAATACAAAGGATGACATATGAAGTCATAAGACATGTATTATGCCATATTCCTCATCTAAACATAAACAAAACACGTTGCATAGATCTAGTGATAAAAACATGATAGTGACAGGATTGCATATATTAACCTATGATCTCTAAAGTTCCATCAGGTACAAAAGATAGAGCATATCATCATAAAAAAAAATAGCATCTCTACACTAACATAGTTATATGGACCCAAAAAACACAGAGAGTTCAGAAAATGAAGAAAGACTCTCAACCGACTGTTGAACCTTCAAAGATTTCCACAAAATGCAACTAACCAATCTATTTCCCAGGAGCTAAATTTGATAATGAATCTACGAAAGTGTTGAATTGTCTGTGAATATGGAAACACTGAAGCCACCTGAAAATTTGCTTGATCTCCAAAATCTTTTTCATCCAAGGCTGCAAATTTAAATCTCTCAGCTCAGACTTTCTGGAAAACCAGTCAAGAACAATCATAGAATCACCAACCACCATTAGATCACGAACATTGATCCTCTGTGCAAAGGTTAAAAGGCCCCACAAACCAAGAATTTTTGCTTTAATATTTGTACCTGTACCAACAATAAGATAGGATTTAAATAAGTGAGACCCACTAAGTTTTAGTACAATACCAACACCATAGTCACTACTAGCAGTAGCTCCATCAAAAAATCCTAAAGTCTTATGCCCAAAATATACCGGATTCAAAATAACCTCAAAATCATCCCCAACTAAGGAATAGGGTGTCTCCTTGAAAGCCATTACAATCCTTGAACAGAGGCCAAAATCATTTCTAGGAAGGTTTTCAAATAGAATCTTATTTTTGTATCTCCATATACCCCAAAGAATATGTTTGTTTGATTTCACTATTGTTCTTTTCTATAATGTAAGCATTAAGGGAGAGTGTTGGAGATAATGCTTCCATTAATGTTATAAGATTGGGCTGTTGTTTGTTGAGATATTATCTCAACTACACCACTTAAATCACTAAATAGTTTTGTGTAAAGGTGTGTTTTTTATAATATACAATGATAGTTTTGTATACATGTATATGTGTGAAGATATGACTACTCTCCCAATTGGTACCAAAAATGAAAAATATGACTTTTATTTTAGGATTTCTTTGCACTAAGGTTATGTTTTTTCTTTCAATTTTTTAAATTTACCATCTTACCTAATATTCAAAGGAAAAAAACAAATGAATAGAAACTTTTAAAAGCTTCCAACTTTGTATATTATCTAATAACAATATGTATTATAATATATAATATAATATAATAATAATTTTCTAAATTTGAATTTTTTTGTGTAAAGTATATAACACAAGTTAAAAATCCATGCATAGTACAGGTTACAAATTCTATGGCAGATGGAGGTTGCAAGTTGCATGCATAGCGCATTGCATAAGCTACAAATATTACATCTCGGTAGGTTGAAAAGGGAAGGTTGAGAGGGAAGAAAATATCAAGGATTCAAAAACACTGCTCAAAACCTCCATGCAACTATCCAGAGAGGTATGACTCATTAATATAAATTGCAATTGCACTGATGGAAATTGTCTTTGTTTGGGTAAAGCTAGAAAACACCTTCTTACACACTTATTTTCTCATTATATTTGGTTTTTGAGAATCCACATTTAAATACCTTCCCACTTGTGTTTTTAATGTCTTCCTGAATCTTGATAATAAGAAGAAAAAACATGGATGTGATCGGCCTCTCACAAGCTCTATTTATTTAGTTGCTATTTAAAAATGAAAATCTAAAATAATGAAAATCCAAAATAATTGAGTAATATTTATTATTTCATTTTATTATTAACAAAAGTTGCTACTAATGACAATTTTAAAAACATACTTGTTACAAAAAATTTACTTTATCTAAAGGAGTGCCCGTCAAATTTATACTCTTGGTTGAAAAATTTTCTCAACAAATGGATTGTGTAGCTAAGATAATCAATCTATCTTAAAACCAAGATTAATGTATTTATATATACAAGTGTTGATTGAATAACTAGAAAGGATAATTTTTATATGTACAATATTTTTCTAAATTAATATCAGAACTAGTTTAACTCCCTCAAGAAGGGCCCAAGAATATTAAGGAAATATAATCTATTGTTGGAGACTGAATAGATTATTTATTTTGGAAGGTGTTTTTTTGAATTGAAGCTTACGCGTGTGAATTATGTATTGTTGGCATGTGTGGAGATGGAGGAGTTACGGTACTAAGGAGAATTATTATTTGTCGACCGAGGAGTTCGATCCATGCGAGTTCAAGTTCAATTCGAGGAGCAGCCCGTCAAATCCAGTTGTCAGATCTATGTTGATTGTGAGAGCTGCAATCAGAGATTGTTTGTTGCAACCGTCATCCTTTTTTAATTGTTGTCAAAGTTGGAGTATCATTCAGAAGATAGAGCCTCCTTTCCCTATTGTTAAATCTTCGTGGAGGAATTTGTAAAAGAGAGGAGTCACGATCTTCATGTTAGCTGGACATTGGTGCGCAGCAATGGCACAAATATTGAGGTGGATAGGATTTTGATGATATGAAGTTGGCTTTTTCTATTTGTATCATTGAAAAGAAGTCAAAGAAGAAGAATTTGCATCATTGAAAATAAGTCAAAGAAGAAGAGGGAAAATCATATTAATAATTTAGATATTTTGTTAATATATTATATTTATTGTTTTTTAAAAACATAATTTAAAAGCTTATAGTTTTTGGTGAAAGGTGTACTCAAGATCAATGTCACTAGTTAGTTTTTTACAATGGGTTTTTTGTGGTTTTTGGTCAAAGTGGTGCCCCAAGAACATCAGTTATGTCTAGAGTCTTTTACAATGAGTTTTTAGAACAATAGTATCTTCAATGAATCAAGTGGTAGCTCAAAATGAATGGTTTTGTGATGAATCTCAATCTACTATATTTTAAAAGTAAATACATTTGTTTGTTGTTGAAGACTTCACCAGATATTAGAGATCAAAAACCTCTTTCTAAAATATGTTTGTTTGATTTCGGTTTTGTTCTTTTCCATAGTGTAAACATTAAGAAAGGGTATTGGAGATAATGCTTTCATTAATTTAATAATATTGAGTTGTTGTTTGTTGAAATATTTTCTCAAATACACCAAGTAAATCACTAAATAGTTAAATCTACCTATAACTATATATAAAAGTGCATTTTTATAATATATTAAAATAATTTTGTATAAAAGTATGTTTTTTATAATATACAATAATAGTTTTGTATAGTGTATGAGCATTTCATAATTTTATTCAATGAATAAAAGTGCATTGAATAAAAGTACATTGATTTTATTTTAGCATTTCTTTGCATTAAAGTTATGATTTTTCTTTCTATTTTTTAAATTTATCATCTTACTTAATATTCAAAGGAAAAAGGAGAAATGAATAAAAACTTTTAAAAGCATGAAACTATATATAACATATTTTTAACATTGTAGGTAAAATGTAATTTTTTTTTTTTGTATTTATTCAAATGTTTTAATTTTTTTTTATGAAATTTGTTTTATGTTTTCATAATAAAAAGAGTGTTTTCTAATTAAAGGACAATGAGTTAGTAGTGTTATTTTTTTTTCTTTCACAAAATTATATAAATTATATGTTGATGATTGTAAATTCAATTTTTCAATAATCCTAATAAAAATTTAATAAAATTATGATTATTAAACAACTAGTTTTAATTAAGTCATTTTATTTTCATTTTATTACTTTATATTTTGAAATGAAAAATGTTATACTTTCTCATCATTTATTAAGCATTATATATATATTTAATTATTATAATGCCATGGACACCATTCATATTGTCCCTACAAAGGAAGGAGATTTTTCTTTAGATGACATAGAGTTCGGGGCTAAGCGGCTCGCAAATGATAAATCTAAGGACATTGAAGGCTACCAAGTTGAAATTTCTAAAATCGGAGGGCCAATCCTTATTCCTCACATACACAAGCTCTTCAATTTAGCAGTCAAGCATGACTTCCTTAAACCTTGGATGTAAAGCCTCATTGTTCCTATTTTTGAAAATGGGGATAGAAACATTCCCTCTAATTATAGGACCATTATGATTAGCCCAATTTTAACCAAGCTTTATGGAATTATTTTGGAAAAGAAGATTAGCATTTGGCTAGAAAGTCACGGTAAAAGAGCTAAAGGCCAGGCCAGTTTTAGGAGATATCATTCAACTGTGGACCATCTTGTTACCTTTAGGATCATTGCAGAGAAGTTCCGCAATACTAAAACCAATATTTTTTGTTGTTTTTTTTACTTTAAAAAAGATTTTGACATGGTTCCTGGGAAAAACCTTTGGAATAGGTTGGAAGAGATAAAAGTGCCTCTCGAGTTGAGGGCTACTGCAATAAGGATGTATGAGAACGTTATTGCTAAGTTTAAAAACACTAAGGGATGGTCAAAAGAGATTAACTGCAATATCAGAGTCAAACAAGGTTATGCCTTGTCCCCTACCCTTTTTGGCATATACATTGATAAGTTAGAAGAATGATTGAAAAAAGCAGGTTGTGTCGACCCTACTCTCACTGGTATAGTCATCAATCTTCTTCTTTATGCCGATGATATTGTTCTTATGGCAAGGAGTCCCCATGATCTTGAAAACCAACTAAGAATCGTGAAGGAATTTTGCTCCATGGGTATGACTGTTAATACTGATAAGAGTAAGGTCATGACTATTAAATCCAGTAAGATCCCTTATAATACCTTTGTATATGACAAAAACAACTTGGAGGAAGTGACTTCATACAAATATCTTGGAATTGATATTCACCACAAGCTCAATTGGAATTATAACATTGAGAAAATTATTATTGGGGAATGGAAATCTTATTATGGGCTTGAAAACAATTGTAAATCAGCTGATCTTTGGAGTTGGGATAAGAAGAAACTCCTCTTTGAGACTCTTGTTACACCTGTTATTCTTTATGGATGTGAATTCTGGGGTTGTAGTATCTCTCGTGAATCTTGGAGAATGATAGAGAAAATAAAAAAGAATTTTACAACCTATAATCTCAAAATTAAAGGAATATGCCCTATCCCATCCTCCTCTTAGAAACAAGCCTCTCCCCCATTGAGAGCATGGCTATGACAAGATACCTAATGTATGAAAACAAGTTAAACAACATGGATGACAAGAGGCTACCTAAAATTGATTCAAAATCAAATCATAATGACCATCGACTCAAGCGAGGATGGAATAAAGACGCCCGGTCTTGGCTAAACTATTGGGGAATCATGCAAGAAAACATTTTGCAGAATAAAGATACTATTAAAAAAAATGTCAAATCAAAATTTAAGGGAAAAATATGGTGTGATAAGGAGTTAGAGGAAAAAAGAAAATTAAGGTATTATAAAGATGTAATCAACCCTAATCTAGAAGATCAAAATTATCTGTTTGTTTTGCCAAGTGTAAAGAAAAAAATAAGCATTGTTAAGATAAGAACAAATTCTCACGAGCTCCAAAGTGAAATTGGGCGTTGGTCAATTCCTAAAACGTCATGGGATGAAAGAGTGTGTCACCTTTGTGACACTAAGAAGGTTGAAGATGAAAAGCACTTTCTCTTAGGTTGTCCAGCCTATACCCATATTAGATCTCTTTTTCAAAATATTTATAGTGATGTAGTTGTTGGAGAGAATGTTTTCATTAATGTAATAAGATTGGGTTGTTTTGTGGTTGAAAGATTCTCTCAATAAATGGATTGTGTGACTAAGATAATGAATCTATATTAAGGCCAAGATTAATGTATTTATATGTACCTTTGTTGATTAAATAATGAAAAACTGAGAGCCCAAGAGTACTAAGGAAATGTAATCTATTGTAGAAGAGCAAATAGATTGTTTATTTTGGAGTGCATTTTTTTTGTGTGCGTGTTTTGGATTGAGGCTCAAGCATGTGAGTTATGTATTGTTGGTCTGTGTGGACGAGTTACGCTATGTGAAGAGAAGAAAGCCATTGAGTGTTGATAGAGGACTTCAATCCATGCGAGTTCAATTCAAGGAGCAACCCATCAAATCCAGTTGTCAGATCTTTGTTGACCGTGAGAGTTGCAATTAGAGTTTGTTTGTTGCAACCATCATTTTTTTTAATTGTTTTCAAAGTTGAAGTATCATTCAATAAAACATAGAGTTGCCTCCCCCCATTGTTAAATCTGCGTGGAGTAATTTGTAAAAGTGTGAAGGAGTCGTGTGGTCTTCGTGTTAGTTGGACATTGGTGAGCAGCAATGGCACAAAGATTGATGTGGATAGGATTTTGATGATATGGAATTTTTCCTTCTCTATTTGCATCATTGAAAATTAGTCCAAGAAGAAGAGGGGGAACTCATATTAATATTTTAGAGATTTGGTTAATGTTTTATATCTATTTTTTTAAGAACAAGGTAACATAACTTAAAAGCATGTGGTTCTTGGTGAATGATGTGCCGCAATTATAGTGTGAGAATAGTGTCATTGGTTATGTCTACAATCTTTTACAATGAATTTTTTGTGGTTCTTGGTAAATGTGGTGCCCCAAGAACAATGCCACTGGTTATGTCTAGAGTCTTTTACAATGGGTTTTTTGTTATGAAACAATCTTATCTTCAAGGGATCAAGTGGTAGCACAGAATCAATGGTTGTGTGATGGAGCTCATTCTATGAGATTTCAAAAGTGGATAAAGTTTTTGATGAAGACTATACCAGATATTAGAGATCAAAAATTATTTTCTAAAATATGTTTGTTTTTTTTTCCATGAAAAAAAACAGTTTCAATGCTATGCATTAAGAATCAAGAGAAACTTTATAGTACAAAGGATGACATATGAAGTCATAAGACATGTATTATGCCATATTCCTCATCTAAACATAAACACAACACTTTGCATAGATCCAGTAATAAAAACATGATAGTGATAGGATTGCATATATTAACCTATGATCTCTGAAGTTCCATCAGGTACAAAAGATAGAGCATATTATCATAAAAAAAAAATAACATCTCTACACTAACAAAGTTTTATGGACCCAAAAAACATAGAGAGTTCAGAAAATGAAGAAAGACCCTCAACCAACTATTGAACCTTCAAAGATTTCCACAAAATGCAACTAACCAATCTGTTTCCTAGGAGCTAACTTTGACAATGAATCTACCAAAGTGTTGAATTATTTGTGAATATGGAAACATTGAAGCCACCTGAAATTTTGCTTGATCTCCAAAATCTTTTTCATCCAAGGCTGCAAATTTAAAGCTCTCAGCTCGGACATTCTGGAAAACCAGTCAAAAACAATCATAGAATCACCAACCACCATTAGATCACGAACATTGATCCTCTGTGCAAAGGTTAAAAGGCCCCACAAACCAAGAATTTTGCCTTAATATTTGTACCTATACTAACAATAAGATAGGATTTAAATAAGTGAGACCCACTAAGTTTTAGTACAATACCAACACCACAATCACTACTAGCAGTAGCTCCATCAAAAAATCCTAAAGTCTTCTGCCCAAAATATATCGGATTCAAAAGAACCTCAAAATCATCCCCAACTACGGAATAGGGTGTCTCCTTGATAGCCATTACAATCCTTGAATAGAGGTCAAAATCATTTCTAGGAAGGTTTTCAAATAGAATCTTATTTTTGTATCTCCATATACCCCAAAGAATATGTTTGTTTGATTTCACTATTGTTCTTTTCCATAATGTAAGCATTAAGGGAGAGTCTTGGAGATAATGCTTCCATTAATGTAATAATATTGGGTTGTTGTTTGTTGAGATATTATCTCAACTACACCACTTAAATCACTAAATAGTTAGATCTACTTATAGCTATATGTAAGAATGTGTTTTTTATAATCTACTAGAATAGTTTTGTATAAGTGTGTGTTTTTTATAATATACAATAATAGTTTTGTATACATGTATATGTGTGAAGATATGACTACTCTCCCAATTGGTATCAAAAATGAAAAGTCTGACTTTTATTTTAGCATTTCTTTACACTAAGGTTATGTTTCTTCTTTCAATTTTTTAAATTTACCACTTACCTAATATTCAAAGGAAAAAAACAAATGAATAGAAACTTTTAAAAGCTTCCAACTTTGTATATTATCTAATAACAATATGTATTATAATATATAATATAATATAACAACAATTTCTTAAATTTGAGCTTTTTTGTTTAAAGTATATAACACAAGTTAAAAATCCATGCATAGTACAGGTTATAAATTCTATAGCAGATGGAGGTTGCAAGTTGCATGCATAGCACATTGAATAAGCTACAAATATTACATCAGGTTGAAAAGGGAAGGTTGAGAGGGAAGAAAATATCAAGGATTCAAAAACACTGCCCAAAACTTCCATGCAACTATTCAGAGAGGTATGACTCATTAATATTAAATTAATATTGCAATTGCAATGCTGGAAATTGTCTTTGTTTGGGTAAAACTAGAAAATACCTTTCTACTCACTTATTTTCTCATTATATTTGGTTTTTGAGAATCCACATTTAAATACCTTACCACTTGTGTTTTTAATGTCTTCCTAATCCTGATAATAAGAAGAAAAAACATGGATGTGATCGGCCTCTATTTATTTAGTTGCTATTTAAAAATGAAAATCTAAAATAATGAAAATCCAAAATAATTGAGTAATATTTATTATTTCATTTTATTAATAACAAAAATTGCTACTAATAACAATTTTAAAAACATAAAGGAGTGCTCGTCAAATTTATATTCTTAACTGAAAATTTCTCTCAACAAATGGATTGTATAGCTAAGATAACCAATCTATCTTAAAGCCAAGATTAATGTATTTATATATACAAGTGTTAATTGAATAACGAAAAAGGAAAATTTTTATATGTAAAATATTTTAACTTCCTCAAGAAGGGCCCAAGAATATTAAGGAAATATAATGTATTGTAAGAGACTGAATAGATTATTTATTTTGGAAGGTGCTTTTTTTAGGATTGAAGCTCACGCATGTGAATTATGTACTGTTGGCATGTGTGGAGGTGGAGGAGTTACGGTACTGAAGAGAATCGCTATGTGTCGACCGAGGAGTTCGATCCATGCGAGTTCAAGTTCAATTCGAGGAGCAGCCCGTCAAATCCAGTTGTCAGATCTATGTTGATTGTGAGAGCTGCAATCAGAGATTGTTTGTTGCAACCGTCATCCTTTTTTTAATTGTTGTCAAAGTTGGAGTATCATTCACTAGAAGATAGAGCCGCCTCTCCTTATTGTTAAATCATAGTGCAGGAATTTGTAAAAGAGAGGAGTCAATCTTCATGTTAGCTGGACATTGGTGCGCAGCAATGGCACAAATATTGAGGTGAATAGGATTTTGATGATATGAAGTTGGCCTTCTCTATTTGTATCATTGAAAAGAAGTCAAAGAAGAAGAATTTGCATCATTGAAAATAAGTCAAAGAAGAGGGGAAATCATATTAATAATTTAGATATTTTGTTAATATATTATATTTATTTAAAAAAAATACATAATTTAAAAGTTTATAGTTTTTGGTGAAAGGTGTATTTAAGAATAATGTTATTCTTTAGTATTTTACAATGAGTTTTTTGTGGTTTTTGGTCAAAGTGGTGCCTCAAGAACATCAGTTATGTTTAGAGTAGTTTACAATGAGTTTTTAAAACAATCTTATTTTCAATGGATCAAGTGGTAGCTCAAAATGAATGGTTTTGTGATATTTCAGAGGTAGATACATTTGTTTGTTGTTGAAGACTTTACCCGATATTAGAGATCAAAAACCTCTTTATAAAATATGTTTGTTTGCTTTCAGTTTTGTTCTTTTCCATAATGTAAGCATTAAGAAAGGGTGTTGGAAATAATACTTTCATTTAATAATATTGAATTGTTGTTTGTTGAGATATTTTCTCAAATACGCAATTTAAATCACTAAATAGTTAGATCTACCTATAACTATATATAAGAGTATATTTTTATAATATATTAGAACAATTTTGTAGAAAAGTATGTTTTTTATAATATACAATAATAGTTTTGTATACATGTATGAGAATTTCATAATTTTATTCAATGGATAAAATTACATTGACTTTTATTTTAGCATTTCCTTTCATAAAGTTATGTTTTTTCTTGCTATCTTTTAAATTTATCATCTTACTTAATATTTAAAGGAAAAAGGAGAAATGAATAAAAACTTTTAAAAGCATGAAACTTTATATAACATGATTTACCTAATATGAAATAATTAAAAAAACTTTTAAAAGTATGGAACTTTGTATAACATGATTTACCTAATATGAAATAATAAAAAACTTTTAAAAGTATGGAACTTTGTATAACATGATCCCACCGATCTAATCCCAAATACTCATATATAAGGATAGGAGCGGTCATAGGAATGGGGACTTGCCTTCGCCTTCGGTCTTGATCCAGGCGCGTTATATACGTTGCGGTAGTTTTGATTGAAGGGCGGTAATGAAAGCCGTATGATAGCGGTACCTAAAACATAAGTAAGCCGTCCAAGACCTTCTTCTGCTATGTTAGGACGTTCCTTGCTACACCTATCAACGAAGGGTCCGACCTCCCAACTATTAATAACCGGACCTTGCCCGTCTACACGGGTCCGTCTCGGACCTTGCTACTTCACTTGCGGGGAGGGAGGCTATGTTAAAGTCTCCTTTATTTAGTAAGAACTAGAAGGTGGGAGGTAGCAAGATGTTGAGAGAGAGGTGGCAAGCCAGCACACCACTAGCCCTATTAGCTAGCCCGACCGAAGGGAGGCCGGCAGTCTTGAACGATTATTAATCAGAGCGACGACATGTTCAACGGTGGCGCAGCCTTGAGCGATATATAAGTTAGACGAATAAGGGAAAAAACAGAAAATTATCGTCCATCATAGCGTAGTAAGATAGAGAAACTGGATTGGCTGGAGTCATGAATAGGTTCCTTAAACTGTGGGGAATCTTCTTTGATTGGAGGAGGAGCTACACTTTTTGTAGGTCCCTCACTGTGCCAAGATAGGAAATGGCGCCTACTGCACAACTCGTGGGCACCATCGATAGTGATCAAATGTTCGAAATTGATCATTTGAGCTTCTCGATCCAGTCTCATTTATACGGGCAATACGCACTTGCTCTTATTATACGATGCATTCACACACACGCCCATAAGCTGAAATTGCACCATCATTTTCGATATAATCCGATCCTCTGTTTGATCTAATCTCTTCCTCCGTTTTTTTGGATGATCTGTCCTACCGCCCTGCCCCCCTGAACCTAGGATGAAACTTTATATAACATGATTTACCTAATATGAAATAAATAAAAAAACTTTTTAAAGTATGGAACTTTGTATAACATGATTAACATGATTTACCTAATATGAAATAATAAAAAACTTTTAAAAGTATGGAACTTTGTATAACATGATTTTTAACATTGTAGATAAAATGTCAGAATTTTTTTTTCTTTGTATTTATTCAAATGTTAAATTCAAATGTTTTAATTTTTTTTTTATGAAATTTGTTTTATGTTTTCATAATAAAAAGAGTTTTTTCTAATTAAAGGACAATGAGTTAGTGCCACTTCTTCTTTTTTCACAAAATTATATGTAAAATTATATGTTGATGATTGTAAATTCATTTTTTCAATAATCTTAATAAAAATTTAATAAAATTATGATTATTAAACAACTAATTTTAATTAAGTCATTTTATTTTATTTTATTACTTTATATTTTGAAATGAAAAATGTTATACTTTCCCATCACTTATTAAGCATTATATATATATTTAATTATTATAATACCATGGACACCATTTCTATTGTCCTTACAAAAAAAGAAGATTTTTCTTTAGATGACATAGAGTTCGGGGTTAAGCGGCTCGCAAATGGGAAATCTAAAGACATTAAAGGCTATCAAGTTGAAATTTTTAAAATCGGAGGGCCAATCCTTATCTCTCACATACACAAGCTCTTCAATTTAGCAGTCAAGCAGAGCTTCATTAAACCCTAGATGAAATGCCTCATTGTTCCTATTTTTAAAAATAGGGATAGAAACATTCCCTCTAATTATAAGACTAATATGATTAGCCTAATTTTAGCCAAGGTTTATGGAATTATTTTGGAAAAGAAGATTAGCATTTGGCTAGAAAGCCACGGTAAAAGGGCTAAAGGCCAGGCTGGTTTTAGGAGATATCATTCAACTGTGGACCATCTTGTTACCTTTAGGATCATTGCAGAGAAGTTACGCAATACTAAAACCAATCTTTTTTGTTGTTTTGTTGACTTTAGAAAAGCTTTGACATGNATGGTTCCTAGGAAAAACCTTTGGAATAGGTTGGAAGAGATAAAAGTGCCTCTCGAGTTGAGGGCTGCTGCAATAAGGATGTATGAGAACGTTATTTCTAAGTTTAAAAACACCAAGGGATGGTCAAAAGAGATTAACTGCAATATCGGAGTCAAACAAGGTTGTCCCTTGTCCCCTACCCTTTTTGGCATATACATTGATAAGTTAGAAGAATGCTTGGAAAAAGCAGGTTGTGTTGGCCCTACTCTCACTAGTATAGTCATCAATCTTCTTCTTTATGCCGATGATATCGTTCTTATGGCAAGGAGTCCCCATGATCTTGACAACCAACTAAGAATCCTCAAGGATTTTTGCTCCAATATGGGTATGACTCTTAATACTGATAAGACTAAGGTCATGATTATTAAATCCAATAAGATCCCTTATGATACCTTTGTATATGACAACAACAACTTGGAGGAAGTGACTTCATACAAATATCTTGGAATTGATATTCACCAGAAGGTCAATTGGAATTATAACATTGAGAAAAAGATTATTGGGGGATGAAAATCTTATTATGGGATTGAAAACAATTGTAAATCAACTGATCTTTGGAGTTGGGATAAGAAGAAACTCCTCTTTGAGACTCTTGCTACACTTGTTATTCTTTATAGATGTGATGTCTGGGGTGTAGTATCTCTCGTGAATCCTGGAGAATGATAGAGAAAATACAAAAGAATTTTACAACCTATAATCTCAAAATTAAAGGAAATGCGCCCTATCCCATCCTCCTCTTAGAAACAAGCCTCTACCCCATTGGGAGCATGGCTATGACTAGATACCTAATATATAAGAACAAGTTAAACAACATGGACGACAAGAGGCTACCTAAAATTGATTCAAAATCAAGTCATAACCACCATCGACTCAAGTGAGGATGGAATAAAGACACCTGGTCTTGGCTAAACTATTGGGGAATCATGGAAGAAAACATTTTGTAGAATAAAGATACTATTAAAAAAACGTCAAACCAAAATTTAAGGAAAAAATGTGGTGTGATAAAGAGTTAGAGGAAAAAAGAAAATTAAGGTATTATAAAGATGTAATCAACCCTAATCTAAAAGATCAAAATTATCTATTTGTTTTGCAAGTGTAAAGAAAAAAATAAGCATTGCTAAGATAAGAACAAATTCTCACGAGCTCCATAGTCAAATTGGGCGTTGGTCAATTCCTAAAACGCCATGGGATGAAAGAGTGTGTCACCTTTAGGACACTAAGAAGGTTGAAGATGAAAAGCACTTTCTCTTAGATTGTTCAGCCTATACCCATATTAAATCTCATTTTCAAAATATTTATCACACTACCAACCTTCCTAACCTCTTAACTCAACAAAAGTATGGTGATCTTGGAAAGCTTTTCTTAATGCTTTTCGAGCACAGAAACAAAATTTTAAAGAATCACAAATAATCACTTACCCTCTTAAGGTCTGATGGACCAATTCGATCTTAGTGAACGTTAATCATCATCATCATCAATATAAATATCATTTAACAACATATTGATTAATATAATCTATATTTGATGATATTTTTACTCAAAACCATACATTTAAAAATAAATATTCATCATTTACTTTGTATTATAACAAACTTTAATATTTTAATTATTATAATATAAATATTGTTTAACAACATACAATCACTTATTAAGCTTATTATAATATAAATATCATTTAACAACATGTTGAATAATATAATTTATATTTGATGGTATTTTACTCAAAATGATACATTTAAAAAAGTATTCATCATTTACTTTGTATTATAACTAACTTCGATATTTTAATTATTATAATATAAATATCATTTAACAACATTTTGATTAATATAATTTATATTTGATGATATCTTTCTCAAAATAATACATACTTTATATTATAACTAACTTCAATAAAACTTTATATTAATGATACATTGTAAAATGAAAAAAATTTAACCAAAAACAAATTTTTATTTAAAAAATAGTATCAACCTGAAATTCCAACCCACCATTCTATTTTAATTTTGGAATTTTTTTTTTATTTTAATTTAGAAGAATGAAAAAAATTTAACCATCATCAAAAATAGTATCCACCAGAAATTTCAACCCAAATTCCAACTCACCCTTATGTTTTAATCTTGGAAATTTTTTTATTTTATTTTATTTTAGAAGAAGAAAAAAATGAAAAACAAACATAACACACGGTAAACCCTAAAGAATTCCACAAGGATGACCTAATTCTGAAAAGTAAAGCAAGATTTGTCGATTCCTCAGCTGCCCTACAGAAAAAGACTTACCACCGATAGCCTTAAAGAAGAGACGAGTACGTCACTTTTAGGCATTAGTTTTCAGTTACAGTAGAAATGCACGACAACTGGGATCTAAAATGGAATTATCAAACGATGATCTACACACCCAAAAGTCATGACCAAACATGAAAAACAATAGTAAGCAGAGAAGGAAAGGCCTGTTGAATGGTAGATCTTCTGCACAGATACCAAATTTCTGTTGTTATAGAAATAGTACACATACCATCCCTATATTTCTGATCGTGCAAGGCTGCAATTAGCTGTCGTGTTGCAGGCTTTTTCCTGTATATTAAGTTGAGACAGTCTGTAAAACCGGCCACCTGGGCACTCCCAGAGCTCTATATAAGTCATTCTATCTACAATTCTGTATATAGAACTGATAGAACGTAGATCTGAATAGTGTCGAGAAAGAAATTATTATTGGAATTGTGATAAAATTCGAAGATGGATCCTCGAGAAGGTCCTGGAGATCCTCCACCTCCCAGTCCTGGAGGCGGGGGCGGTCCTGATCCTCCCCCTCCTGGTCCTGGTGGTGGTGGCTGGGGGCCTTTCGGTTGTTGCGATGCATGGTAAATCTGTAATATTAATTGGGCATTCTCCTATGTTGGGATCTTTGAAATTTTATGTTTATTGGCTAGTTTTTTGGTCGTTTGATTTTGGTTTATTGAGTTTGATATATTTCTGACAGAATTGGGTTTTTGATGCAGCTTTTACTACCTGTGTTGCTGCTGGTTGTGTCCGGGAGACGGTCCTCCTCCTCCGTGAAAACAGAAAAAAAAATAAAAAGAGAAATAAAGGGCTGATCACATACAAATTTGTTTACAACATCTATTTAATACCTCCTCCTTGCAATAATCAAATATTTGATGTTTCTGCAGTGCTAGTAATGCAGTCTGTTATTCATAATACTAGGTCGTTTTAATGGACTATTCACTTAGCGATATCAATTATTGGAATTGTATTTAAGATAATCTGAACAGACTTAGGTATTCTGGTTATTATCAATGTAATATATATTATTTTATTGATCTTTTAATAAAAACAGACAATATTTTATTGTTTTATTGATACGCATTGTCATTTATGTTTGCATTTTATTATGTTTTACTGGATGGATATATTTCCCTTTTGCAGTTTTTTTAAGCTTGTAGATATGAATTAGTTTAATATTGAAAGTATTTCAATAACTTGTTTTTCTTTCCAAATGAATTAAACATTTTTCAAATAAATAAATATTAATAATTAATAGGATTTTTAAGCTGAAAATGGGTACATTTAAAGATCTTTTAACCATAAATTTCAATAATATGGTTATTAATTAAATATGCTAATATATATTTTTTTAGTCCTTTCAAATCAATGAATAAGATTTCATATTCATAACTTTTTAGCCTTTTTTATTATTGTGTAACCATCTAATTACCACATTCAAATGATTAATAAACTTACATAAAATTACAAATTTACTTCACTATTAATTTTTATCATTTTACATTATTAAATTTACATTTATGCTAAATTTACTATATCTACCATACACCTAATCCTAAAATTACAACATCACCCTCATAATTATCAGAAGTTTCAGATTCATATTCTTCCTTCGTATTCATGAAATCGTGGCAAACTTAAGACTTCATTCGATTAATGAATATGTAGTTTGTCTTTTTGCAATCAGTTTGTATGTGTCCCATTAATGATTTTTGTTTTTTCACAACAGTATGAAGTTCACTATGGCAGCAACATAATTACCAGTAGTTTCATATTCATATTCTTCTTTAGTATTCATGAAATTCATTGCGAGTTTAAGACTTCATTCGATTGATTAATGAATGATGTAGTTTGTTTTTTTCAATCAGTTTGTATTCAAGAAATAGTAATGGTGTTGATTAAATATTTTTGTTTTTTTCATAATTTATTAAAAAAATAAACAGTTTTGTAAAAATTTAAATTTAATAATTGAAAGATTTAAAATTAGGATTTTTAATAATATATTACTAATAAAATTAAGGTTAGGGTTAAAATTATTAGAGTTATATTTAATACATGTATTAATATATTAATTATTAATATAATTATAATTTTTATTATTAATATTAAATTATTATAATAAAAATGATTAATATTATATTATATTATTAATATTAATGGTGGTTAATTTAATATCAATAGCTATTAATAATTAGTATGAATTAATATATTTATTATTAATATGAACAAATACTTATTATTATTGGTGAATAGTAATGTTAGCTATTGATATTATTAATAATATTTTATTTATTGTTTTGATCATAACTAATAGTAATTAATAATACTATTATTAAAGTTTTATTAATACATTAAGAATTATTATACATAATAAATTAATAATTAATAAAAATAATTGTATTATTAGTTATTATTAATATACATAATTAATACATAGATTGGGTAATTTAGATATGTAATATACATACCCTTTATACATTAATTATTAATCAATATTAATAATTAAAGATGTTATCAACAATGTATTAATAATATATTGAATATATTGAAGTAAATGGTTATTAGGATTAGGGTTACTGTTATTAAGGTTAGTGTTAGGGCCACATTAGGGTTAGGGTTATTCTTATTAAAATTAGAGGTATGGTTATTTTTATTAAGGTTTATTTTATAATAAAAATAAAATGATTTGAATTCAATTTAAATAATAATAATAAATGGAAATCTGAATGTAGAGAAAAGTGAAAAAAATAGATATCTCTAAATATTGAATATTAAATAAAAGTGATTTTACAAAATCACCCTAGAGATCCTTTACTATTATATGAAATGAGTAGAAAAAAAAAAGAGAAGAGAGAGATGCCAAAATCCAAATAGAGTTAGAAACATTAGAAAAAGGAGTGAAGAAAGAAACATAAAACTCCAAATAGAGCTAGAGGCAATGGTTGATAAAAAAATTAAAGATATCATTCAAACTCAAATAGAGGTTAGATTCTTAGGGTTCAAGAGTGAATTGAAAACAATGAAGGATATAATTCAAGAAATGGAAAAACATAAACAATCAACCCAAGAAGGAGGGGTTAAAGAAAATCACAACTTGAGATATAGGATTAAAGAGATAGAAGAAAAACTAACCAACAATTTGACCCTCAATAATATGGAAAACAAATTGGATATCAAACTCATCAAAGAGGAAATGAGTAAGCTAATCGAATTGGACCATGAGCGTAACAAAAGAGCCTTGAACCTCATAATTTTTTGTATAAAAGAACAACAAGAGGAGGATACGCTAGCAATAGTAAAAGAAGAATTGAAAAATAAATCACAAATTGATACAAATTACCTCATAGAAGAAAAGAGGCTAGGTAAAATAATTGATAAAAAAGATAGGTTGATCCGTGTCAAAGTAAGTTGTTGTTGGCGACGGAAGTCACTCCTGGATTGCAGCAGGAGCAGAGCTCGATGCCCATCAGTTTTTTATGTCACGATAGTTTTTAATGGGTGATCAAATGGGTAGAGACTCGGGAAGATATCACTCAAACTCAGGGACTGGATCCGGCATGCGAGGAACAAAGGAGGTCTTGATCTAACTTCAGTCAGTGGGTTGATTTGAAAATGAGAAGGTTGAAGACTTGGTGAGAAGAGTGGACAAACTACCTCAGGCAACAGGCCTTTCAGTAATTTGTAGAAGAAAAACTCTGAATGCAAGATCCTCCAGTTCAAAGCTTCGGGAAACTAAAAGGGGGGGACTTGAATGGATTCTCCAATTCCAAGTCATTCAGTGCTAAGAAAATCACAGGGACTGATTAGAAACAATGTGACTGTTACAGCGATCAAACTCTACATCATCCTATAAAAATTACAACTCAATTGGATTCTCCAATTCCGAGCCGTTCTAATATAGTGTAAACACAGACGCGAAAGAAAAGCCGACATTCATAAGACAAGAAGTCTCAAGAGTCCAGAAATAACCAGAAAAACAATGTTTCATTAAAGTTTACCACCGGGAGCCTTGCTCAACCATCGATGCTTTACAAAATACAAAGCCTCAGTTCATATACTCAGAAAATTCGCCCAACAATGGTGTGCTCAGTCATTCGCGGCTTGGTGTCCTTTTAGCCAAATTCGGATGGATCTTCTTTATCAGACGCTACCTTAAGTGCACATGGCTCCTACAGGAGGAGTAGCTGAGCGATTAAGTGTCGGAATAGCGTGTGCAGACTTCCTCCGGCTGGTCGAAGACTCGGCATGGCTTCTTTAGAAAAATGGGTACACAGGACCCTCTTGAGCAGACCACTTGCCAGATTATCCATACTCTACACTTAATGCCTGAGGAGAGGTTTCGACCACCCTTTCTCACCTTCATTTACTCCAGGAGAAAACCAGGATCAAGGTCGGATCAAATGGCGCATGGAGATCACGGTCATCCTTTCGGTGACTAGGCTCGACGCCCTTGGCCCCTTTTTTCATAGCTCCTTTCTTTCCCAAGTGACCACGGGCCGTGACCCTGTGTCTATTCCCAAAATGCTTTCGACGTTCGTGAATAAGAAGGGGCTGATCCATGCTTCCTAAAATTCCGATGAGCGAAACGCCGAGACGGCTTGAGTTGGCACCACGCATACCTCTAGATCTAACGGTTCTGAGCTCTTCGACGATACTGTGGGCCCAGTTCGTGGACACTTTCGGCACTTCGGGCTTCAGGGTTTTGAGATGTGGGATGATGAGGTATTTTCACCCTTCGAACTCCCGAATGCCGATATGCCGACTAGATCTCGCACTATGTGTCATGGGATTGGACGACTCAGATTCAGTCTTGGCATATACCTGCTTTCTTTGACGTTATAAATCGGTCAACTTGGTAGTCCCGATATCTTGACAATCATTGATCTGCTCTTAAGGATGAATCTAGGCCATTGACAACGTAATTTCACTCGCCTGCTTGATGGGAAGCCTTAGAATGAGATTTTTCCATGCTGCACTCGGGCGCTTCTCGTGCAACTTGCAGACCCGAATACTCTTGTGCCTAGGACAAGAAATGTCGCTAACATTAGGCTCCATGGGGGATAGAGTCGTCCCTGCGATGCTCTAAGGACTCTTTTTGTAGATCCAGTGCCTTTTTGTTGGGCTATGGAGTCATTTATTAAGTCGAAAACAGAAAACATAAAACAATATTTACAAAACAAAAGAAGCCGCCTACGGCTTACAAAAAACATTTTTTTAAGAAATGCCCATTTACCGGGCCATCAAAAACTTCTTCGCCTTCCAAATCCTGTAACCTGTAGGTGTTGTTTGAAAACACCTCAGAGATCTTGAGAGGCCCAAACTAGAGGGCATCAAACTTACTGTGCTTGCCCCTATCCTTCCTGGGCACATCCCATTTGAGCACCAGATCACCCAGCTCGAAAACTTTCCTTTTGCTCTTCTTGTCAAAGGTTTGCTTGTTCTTCTGCTGATGATGGTAGGCCCTGTTCATGGCTTGTTCTCTGATCTACTATACTTCTACCATCTGATGAATCCTTCTAATCATATGGTCAGGCTCTCCTTCAAAGTCCTGGAGAAATTTTTCCACAAATAAAGCAAGTTGAGTAGGGAAAACAACTTCTGTTCCATAAACAAGTTGGAAAGGTGAGATTCCCAGGGACTCCTTTGTTGTCACCTGGTCGGCCGATAGAGCAAATTTGAGCTTTGAATCCCAGGCCCTTTTATTGTCTTCCAATAATTTTTTAANTGAGCTTGATCAGACTTTTATTGGAAGACTCCGCCAACCCATTTCCTTGAAGATAATAGGGAGTAGAGTGGATCAACGAAATCTCAAACCGTTCACAGAACTTGACCAAAGGCTCAGACCTGAAAGAGGCAGCATTGTCGGTGACAATTTTGCTGGGATAGCCGAATCTAGCTATGATATCCTCCAAGAAGCTGATAATTACTTTGTGAGAAGTACTCTTGGTGGGGGTGTCTTTTATCCACTTGGTGAAATAGTCTGTCGCAGTCAGGATCCATCTGTGTTGGCCGCTTGAGGGAGGATGGATTTCTCCAATGAAGTCTAACCCCCACTGTTGAAAAGGTGTCGAAGCTACTACAGGCTTTAATGGTAGTGATTTGACCTGTTGTTTTCTTGAAAACTTCTGGCATTTGATGCAAGCTCTGATTTCTCTGCAGACATCAGTGAATAAAATAGGCCAGTAATATCCAGCCCTGAGGATCTTATGAGCTGT
>JASDQU010011945.1:86794-99480 GCA_032191745.1 Picea mariana
ATATAGCAATTTGTTATTTTGCACCTATTAATTCTACTTTTTATAAGAAAAATAATCTAGATAAAAATTGTCCTTATAATAATTTAGAAAAATATATTTATAATTTGAAAAATGAAGGTAATATCCTCCTACTAGGAGACTTTAATGCTAGGAATGCAACTAAACAAGCTACTCTTTTAAGTGATGTCTCCAACCATATTCCTTTATGGCTGGATGAGGACCTTGTTTTATCTAATAGCTACAAAAGAAGCTCTGAAGACCTAATTGAGAATTTGTTTGGTACTGAGTTGGTCAAGCTCTGCAGCTCTCAAGACCTAATAATTTGCAATGGAGTAATGAAGTCTCCAAACTCCAACCAAATGACTTGTATTCATGGGCTAAGTAGTAGTGTTGTAGATTATGTGATATCTGATATCCCCATTTCCAACCAAATAACAACTTTTGACCTTTTAAATGACCATGATCCTGACTCTGATCATAAACCTTTAACCCTAACTCTAAAATTCTCCATGCATAGGAGCACCATTGAAGAGAATTCTGATAATCAAAAGAATTTGCGCTTTGACAAAAGTAAAGTTGACATTTTCTTAAAGGATTTCAATAGTCAATTAAACCTCTTAAATTATAAGGACAACATTGAAGAACTCTATCATAATTTTGCAACTACCCTTTCCACTTCTATTAACAAGTTCTCTTTCGAGGTGTCCCATAAAAAGAATAATAGAAAAACCAACCCTTGGTATGATAAAGAATGTAAAATTGCTAGGAAAGCCATTAGGTATGCTTCTAATGAGCCCTTAAAACTCGATAAGATTAATACATACAAAGCCCTAATTAAAAGGAAAAAAAGATACTATATCAATAAAAGACAAGAGCAACTTTCACAAATATACAAGTTGGATCCTAAGAAGTTCTAGAGCCAAATTCTAAAATGCAATACTAAAGAAAATAATAGGATTCCCTTAACAGACTGTAATTCCTACCTTAAAAATCTTTACGAGTTTCCTAATGCCATGAACACCATTCCTATTGTCCCTAAAAAGGAAGAAGTTTTTTCTTTAGATGACATAGAGTTCGGGGTTAAGCGGCTCGCAAATGGGAAAGCTAAGGACATTGAAGGCTACCAAGATGGAATTTTTAAAATCGGAGGGTCAATCCTTATCCCTCACATACACAAGCTCTTCAATTTAGCATTCAAGCAGGGCTTCCCTAAACCCTGGATGCAAAGCCTTATTGTTCCTATTTTTAAAAATGGGGATAGAAACATTCCATCTAATTATAGGACCATTATGATTAGCCCGATTTTAGCCAAATTTTATGGAATTATTTTGGAAAAGAAGATTAGCATTTAGCTAGAAAGTCACGGTAAAAGAGATAAAGGCTAGGCCAGGCCGAGTTTAGGAGATATCATTCAACTATGGACCATCCTGTTACCTTTAGGATCATTGCAGAGGAGTTCTTCAATACTAAAACCAATCTTTTTTGTTGTTTTGTTGACTTTAGAAAAACTTTTGACATGGTTCCTAGGAAAGACCTTTGGAATGGGTTGGAAGAGATAAAAGTGCCTCTCGAGTTGAGGGTTGTTGCAATAAGGATGTATGAGAATGTTATTACTAAGTTTAAAAACATTGAGGGCTGGTCAAAAGAGATTAACTACAATATCAGAATCAAACAAGGTTGTGCCTTGTCCCCTACCCTTTTTGGCATATACATTGATAAGTTAGAAGAATTCTTGGAAAAAGCAGGTTGTGTCGGCGCTACTCTCATTGGTATAGTCATCAATATTCTTCTTTATGCTGATGATATCTTTCTTATGGCAATGAGTCCCCATGATCTTGAAAACCGACTAAGAATCCTCAAGGATTTTTGCTCCAATATGGGTATGACTGTTAATACTGATAAGACTAAGGTCATGATTATTAAATCTAATAATATCCCTTATGATACCTTTTTATATGAAAAAAACAACTTGGAGGAAGTGACTTCATACAAATATATTGGTATTGATATTCGCCACAAGCTCAATTGGAATTATAGCACTGAGAAAAGGATTATGGGGGGAATGGAAAGCTTATTATGGGCTTGAAAAAAATTGTAAATCAGTTGATCTTTGGAGTTGGGATAAGAAGAAACTCCTATTTGAGACTCTTGTTACACATGTTATGGATGTGAAGTCTAGGGATGTAGTATCTCTTGTGAATCATGGAGAAAGATAGAGCAAATACAAAAGAATTTTACAACCTATAATATCAAAATTAAAGGAAATACGCCCTATCCCATCCTCCACGTCGAAACAAGACTCTCCCCCATTTAGAGCATGGCTATGACTAGATACCTAATGTATAAGAATAAGTTCAACAACATGGAAGACAAGAGGCTACCTAAAATTTCTTCAAAATCAAGTTATAACCACCATCGAATCAAGCGAGAATGGAATAAAGACATATGGTGTTGCATAAATTATTGGGGAATCATGGAAGAAACAATTTTGCAGAAAAAAGATACTATTAAAAAAAATGTCAAATCAAAATTTAAGGAAAAAATGCGGTGTGATAAAGAGTTAGAGGAAAAAAGAAAATTAAGGTATTATAAAGANCAACCCTAATCTAGAAGATCAAAATTATCTATTTGTTTTGCCAAGTGTAAAGAAAAAAATAAGCATTGCTAAGATAAGAACAAATTCTCACGAGTTCCATATTGAAACTGGACGTTGGTCAATTCCTAAAATGCCATAGGATGAAAAAGTGTGTCACCTTTCTGACACTAAGAAGGTTGAATATGAAAATCACTTTCTCTTAAATTGTCCAACCTATATCCATATTAGATCTCATTTTCAAAATATTGATCACACTACCAACCTTCCTAACCTCTTAACTCAACAAAAGTATGATGATCTTGGAAAGCTTCTCTTAATGCCTTTCGAGCACAGAAACAAAATTCTAAAGAATCACAAGTAATCACTTACCCTCTTAAGGTTCGATAGACCAATTAGGTCTTAGTGGACATTAATCATCATCATCATCATCATCATCAGTCTACTTTTCATTTTAAATTTTTGGAGATTATATATATGAAAAATATTTGAAAATAAATGGAATATTAAAGTATCTATAATAAGGAAGGATTTTTTATTGATAATGAATGCTCTTTTTTAAATTAATGTCGGCATAAGCTCGAGATAGTATAAGAAATTTAATGTTCCTTGTATTCTTGTTAAAGCTATTTTATATGAATTCTAATAATTTATTTATACTTAATTTTATATATATAACCATATGCTATTTTTGGGGTAATTTAATCTCCTTCTAAAAAGGAAAAATATATTATATATCTAAATCTATTTTTATAAATTTATTAAATATCAAATTTTATTATATTAAAAGAAAATATGATAAAATTGAAATTTGGTGCATAAACTTCATTTAGGATAAGTCAATTACTACATACATTTAATTAGATATTAAAAATGTTTGACATAATTTCAAATTAAATATATCTATAACATATATATTACTACATAAGTTTTTATACAATTGGATGTTGAAAATGTTGATATAATTTATTAAATTTCAAATTTTATTATATCAAAAGAAAATATAATTAGCTTGAAATTGGTTGCATAAACTTCACTTAAGATAAGTCAATTACTACATAAATTTAATTAGATGTTGAAAATGTTTAACATAATTTCAAATTAAATATATCTATAACATATATATTACTACATACATTTTTATACTTGGATGTTGAAAATGTTCATATAATTTTATAAGTCAATCATCTTGCCCATTAGACTTAGCGTTAAGATGCAAAATTTATTACAGTGTGACGAACATGTACTTATGTTGCAATGTCACGTACATATCCTGATGTCACAATGTGAAAAACGTTTCCAAATGTCACAATGTGACAACCATAACATTTTGTCTCATTATGATGTGCAGAACCCAATGTTGCAATTTTCCAAATATATCCCAATATTGCAATGAGACAAACATTTCTTGATGTCGCTATGTGACAAACATAACACATTGTGAGAATCTCACAAATCTATTCCACTGCCATATGTGTGTGACAAACGAAAAGCCTACATTACAATGTATAGAACCCAAATGTTACAATCTAACAAACATAGCCCAACATTGCAATTCTTTACACAAAGCTCACAATGTTACACTCATGACCATACCTGAGTATCTGATGAACTTTTTCCTTTGTCACATTGTGATGAAAATTTCCCAAAGTTGTTATGTGAACATTTTCCCTGTCCTTGCATTGTCACAATCACTTAACGACGACACAATATGTCGAATATCTCTTGATGTCTCATTGTAATGAACATAGTAACGTTGCAATGTGAAAAACATAAACTAATGTTGCAATGTGATGAACATGGCCATCCGTCGCAATGTGGATAGTAATGTTGTAATGTAATGAACATAAAAAAATGTTGTGATGTGTCTTTCATTGCTCTGTCATCGCAATGTGATGAATATTTCCTCACATTGCAATGTGATGCACATATCGTGATGTCGTAATGTGACAAACATTTCCATGTGTCACAATGTGATTAACATAGCTTCCTCGTCACAATGTTATGCAAATATCATGTTGTCACAAGGTGACAAACAATGTCAAACATAGCCTCATCGTTGCAAAGTGATGAAAATAGCCTCTTTGTCACAATGTTATGCAAATAGCTTTTCTTCATAAGGTGGAAAACAATGTCTTGTCATCATAATGTGATGAACATAGCCCCGTTGTTACAATAAATGTCCTATTGTCAAGATATGATAAACATACGACATTCATGTTCATCACATAGCCATATGCCATACGATGAACATACGATATTTATGTTCATAACATAACCACTTTTTACTTAAATTTCATGACATGGCAATGTGATGAACACAGCCCCATCATCGCACTATCCCTATCATCGTCAATATGTGACAAACATTATCCTATCGTCGCAATGTTATGAACATATCCCCATGTTTGCAATGTTATGCAAATATACAGTCATCATAATGTGATGCAAATATCCTTCTCTCCCAATGTGATGAACATAGCCCTGTCATCGCAATGTGACGAGCATAACCATATTGTCGCAATGTGATGATCCTAGCCTTATATGCTGAGCATACAATGTGATGAACATAACCATATTGTCACAATGTGACGAACATAACTATGGTTGACCTTTATTGACCATGACCATGGTTGACTATGGTTGACCATGGTTGACAATGTTTGAACATGGCTGGCCATAACCATATTGTCACAATGTGATGAACAAAACGATATTGTCGCAATGTGAAGAACATGAGTGGCCATAAGAATATTTTCGCAATGTGGCGAGCATGTCTTATCATAATCATATTGTCGCAATGTGATGAACATGACTGGCCATAACCATATTGTCGCAATGTGATGAACATGACTCGACGTAACCATATTGTCGCAATGTGATGAATATAACCATACTGTTGCAATGTGACAAACACAGCCTCATCGTCCTAATGTGATGAACATATCCTCATCATCTGTGACACAAATATCTTGTCGTCATAATGTGATAAAGAATGTCGTGTCATTGCAATGTGATGAACATAGCCTCATCATCAAAATAAATAGCGTATCATCGCTATGTGATTAACATACGAAATTTATTTTCATCACATAGCCATTTAACATATGATGAACATACGACATTTATGTTCATCACATTGCCACTTTTTACTTAAATGACCTGTCATTGCAATGTGATGAACATAAACCCCTTATCCCAATATCTTTGTCATCATCAATATGTGACAAAAAATGTATTGTCATCGCAATGTCATGAACATAGCCCCTTCATTGAAATGTGATGCAAATCTCATGTCATCATATTGTGACGCAAATATCTTGTTGTTGCAATCAGACGAACTTATCCCCTCCCTTGCAATGTCACAAAAATAACCATATTGTCATGATATGACGAACATAGCCCCATCACCACACTATCATCAACATAGCTTCATCTTCGCAATGTTACACGAATATCATGTCGTCATAATGTGACAAACACTTCCAAATTTCACTATATGAATTTCATCCGTAGTCTTGGTCAACCATGGTCATGGCCAACCATGGTTTCCTATGGATAAAAACTTCCAAACATGGTTTAACCATTTTCAACCATAGTCAACCATGGTCATGGTCAACCATAGTGAAGGTCATCCATAGTGAAGGTCTACAAAATTTAATCATCCTGAAGGTCTATGGAAGTTAACCATGGTCATGGTCAACCATAATTAACCATGCCAATCATAGTTAACCTTTCCTTCCCAAAGTCAACAAATTTCTACCAAATTTAACCATGATTATGGCCAACCATAGTCAAGCATGGTCATTGTAAATTAATGTATTATTTTCATCACATTGTCATTCGACATACAATGAACATACGACATTTATGTTCATCATATTGCCAGTTTTTACTTAAATGACATGGCATTGCAATGTGATGAACATAAAACCCTCGTCCCAATATCCCCATCGTCGTCAATATGTGATAAACAATATACTGTTGTCACAATGTGATGAACATAGCCCCGTCATTGAAATGTGATGCAAATATCCTATCATCATATTGTGATGAAAATATCTTATCGTCACAATCTGATGAACTTAGTCCCTCCCTTGCAATGTCATGAAAATAACCATATTGTCACGATATTATGAACATAGCCTCGTCATCACAATGTCATCAAGATAGCTTCATTGTCGCAATGTTATGTGAATATCCCATCGTTATAATGTGACAAACACTTCCAAATTTCACTATTTGAATGTCATCCATAGTCTTGGTCAACTATGGTCATGGCCATCCATGATAATCTATGGACAACAATTTGTCAAACATGGTTAATCATTGTCAACCATGGTCAATCGCAGTCAACCGTGGTCATGGTCAACCATAATTAACCATGTCAATCATAGTGAACCTTTTCTTCCTAAAGTCAACAAATTTCTACCAAAGTTAACCATGATCATGGCGAACCATAGTCAAGCATGGTCATTATAGATTAATGTATTAACATATTAATACTTTCATAATGCATTACTAATGTATTAACGTATTATTACTTTGATAATGTATTTATTAAGGTATTAGTACTTTAATAATGTATTACTAAAGTATTGATACTTTTTAATGTTTTAATGTATTAATTCTTTAAAATTAAATTTTTATATCAATATTTATGTTTTATTTTAAATATTAATATTAATATTTTTGTGTATTAATATTATTAATAAATACATTATTAATAATGTATTTAATGTATAAAACTGCAACTGAGGGGCATCTAAGTGGTCAAAATCACCTGGCCTAAGCCACACCAACCCTTAACATGGCTGGATTTTTTTGTCCCCGCAGGTTTCGAACCAATGATTTTAACATCATGGAGTGTCTTAAGAACACACTCATCACCGATTGTCCTACACCTCGAGGACTATCAATATTTATATTTTAATATTAATATCTTAGTGTATTAATAATATTAATAAATACATTATTAATAATATATTTAATATATGAATTAATTGATGTATTAATGTATTAATTAATTAATACATTAATTGAATTAATTAATTAATATGTTACATTATACACTAATATAAATTTATACTTTAATTTATACACTATATTAATGTAATAATGTTTTATTAATATATTATTTTATTTGTGTATTAATATTTTATTAATGTCTTAATGTATTAATACTTTAATATTGTATTTATTGAAAATGTATTAATGCATTAATTAATTAAATTAATACATTTTAGTATACTTTAATGTATCAATGTCATTTATAATCATGATCATGGTCAACCATACTTATCTTCAATAAATGTATTAATACTTTAATAATATATCATTAATGTATTTTTACTTTAATAATGTATTTATTAAGGTTTTACTATTTTAATAATATATTTTTATTTTAATAATATATTATTATTACTTTAATGTAATAATACTTTAATATGTTACATTATAACTTACATTATTGTATTAATTCTTTAATTTATACATTACAATAATGTATTGTTAATGTATCAATACTTTAATAATGTATTACTAAATAGGTCAATGTGTTACTACTTTATTAATATATTAATACTTTATAAAAAAAATTATTAATGCATGTAATGTATTTATTGATGTATTTAATATATTATTAATGTATTATATTATCAGTGTACTATTAATTTAGCAATGTATCAATCATTAATATATTAATGTACAAATTAATTAATATATTACATTATTAATGTATCATTCAATTAGTAAGTTACTTTATATACTAATGTAAATTAATATTTTATTTTATACAATATATCAATGTATCATTACATTATTAATGTATCAATAATTTTACATTACATTATTAATATATACTTTAATGTATTACTACTTTATCAATGTATTTTTTTTTAAGTAAAAAAGAGGTAGATCCAATTATATTATGAGCAAAAATAAACATTTGTGCCTAGGCTACTAGTTGTTCCGTCAAATTAGCAAAAACTGGAACAACTGACAACCTATGATATCCTTGTCAAAATAGGTGGTCCACCATCTGTCCTACCCGTAGGAAACCAAGACAGATGGAAACCCATAGTCTGAACATTAACCAGAAAGATAGAAAATAGAACTAGTTTAGACCATGACAGTTATGAACTACCTGAATCTAGAACCATAACCATAAGCAATTACCTGGTGGCCTTAGAGGTGGCCATGTTGACATCTTCATCTTATGTTCCCTCCTAAGCTAACATCACATAAGGTTGTTCATAGGTCAGGCATATTTTCCCTGCTAGCGCGTTGGAGAAGGCATCGTACAACATGTTAATATGTTGGCTCATGAGAGTGCCACAGTGGACGTGGTCCGCCATCTAGCTTCTCAAATGGAATATCAATTCTAGATGCTTCGGGTGAAAGAATGGTGGTGGGACATGCCACTATTTCTGCATGGTCGAGATGGGAGGTGGCACAAGGATCTCGACACCCTCCTTCGACGNGGTGGCACGTCGAAGGAGGGTGTCGAGATCCTTGTGCCACCTGACTTGATCTCCATGGCCTCACGTGTTGTTGCCCCACTCTATTGCTCCATTGCTACGCTCTGACCATGTTCCTCTACCTTCTTCTCCATATCGCTCTCCATGGCTCTAGAAGAATTGTAGCCAGCTACGAGTGCACCATCCTGAAAATCCAACTCTTTCAGAACCTCCTCCTCGATGTAGAAAGTGGGAAACTCATTCAATTGAGCCTCCATGGTGCTACGTCCTTGCTGCTCCATAGTGGCAGCCTTGGTGACTTCCCCCAGGTGGCTGCTTGGTGGCTGCCAGTTATCGAGTATTGTGAAAAGAAGATGCTCCGAAGGAATCCGAATTGGCTCCTCCAGGAAGACCTCCTCCACATACGCCATGGGAGGCGACCTAACCATCTTTTCCCTCTGTGCAATCTGAGTTCAAGCCATGGAAAGTGTGCGCTCCAACCGCTACTGTCTCTTTTGTTGTAAGGTCCTTTCTAACAGAACCTAGAATTTCATAAAATTAAATATAACATTTCTATATAATTTCTTTTTTTTACGGTTCTATATTTAGCAAAATAACATCATCAAAATAATAGTTTACAGTTTATGGCTCAACAAAATTCAAAATGGGCAGCATGATATAAATGATATATTGAATAATATACACAGCATAAATAACATATTGAATCATCATACGATAATGAACATGCCATGATAACAAACAAAAATATATGTCACGTGATTTGTTTCCCAACTCTGTTTGTCCAAGCTAAAGCTGAAACTGTGCCCAAGTTGCTCTGCCAAACTCTGCCCAAAACTGAATCTTTCCTCCCAGCCAGCTAGGAACAGAGCCTATTCGGCTCCCTAGATCTAAGATTCCGTAAGGATTCCTAGCCCCCGAGCCCAAAAATCCCAGCAACAGATGCTCCCCTGTAACAGTCCACCAAATTCCTCAAGCCAAAAACTAGAAATATAGTTTTCCAAATTCTCCCCCTGAAAATGCTCCAATACAGTCTCCTAATATCAAAATAATTCTCCCTACCCCAAAATCTCCAAAATTCCCCTCTCGAATGTTTTTTCCCCGTCATATCCCCCCATCCATTCACCACCTCTCCCCTTTCATTAAGACTCACCCCTCCCTTATCTCTCCATTCAATGCCAACCACCTTATCCCTCCATTCAATGCCAACCACCATATCCCCTTCTCCTTAATGGTTCCATCCTTCAATACGTTAAGTTTTCTTTTAATAAATTAAAATTTATTAAACTTTATTTCATTACCCAAATATTTAATAAGTTAATTAATTAATATACATTAAACAATAATTAATTAATTATTATTAATAAATAATAATTAATTAATTAATTAATATTAATAAATAATAATTAATTAATTATAGGACAATAATTATTTAACTAATTAAAATTAATAAGCCTTAAACAGTTATTTAACTTTGACAATTAGCTATTTAACTAGGGTTGTTACATACACCCACCCTTCAGGAAACTTCGTCCCGAAGTTTAAAGTATTTTATAATACAAGGGAAAAGACACATGGTTCACACATTCATAACAAATAACCAACATTATTAGTAAGTAAGCCAAGAAAACTCATACATACTAGTGTACATGTGCAAGAAATGCATGTGTAGCTAGTACATACAAGTCTTGTGCATGTACTAATAACAATAACTTTCACCTCTATAGTAATTTATGTATGCATCCAATCCATTCAACAAGGCTATTATTTTAAAAAAGACAATAACCCAATCAAATGTTTGTGAATTCCCTTAATTAAAATACTCTAGCTCAACAATTTTATTTAGACAATTGTAGTTTAGTTAAGTAATTATGAATATACATATATGCACATTTTCTTTTCAGAAGGAAAAACAATAAATTCCACCATAAGACAAATCTCCATACACTCTCAACTATTTCTACTCATCCTTCCTCCCTAACTTACTTCCATCTTCATTCCTATCCTTCCTCTATTGGACTATCTTGGAGCGTCAACTATATTGACCTAACTCAAAATAGAACCTGTAAGCGGAAGTGTCACTATCATGACCAAGCTTCTCCAGTAGGCAACTGACAGTCATCATCACACGTCTAAGGGAGTGTGAGCTAACACCATCCTCCCATGACTCCAGGTTTCAAAGGATACACAGTGGGAAATTCCTCCACCCCTCCTAACAAGACTAGGGTCCACACCCTATAATGGAATATACAGTGGCACCGTGTTGCTGGGAGTTTTGTCATCGTTTATTCAGTTTTGGGTAGTCTCACCACCTGCAATCCTGCATTGGTCCGCATATCATAGAAATGCGTCCAAACCAATATAATTTCACATACAAAGATTCATACCATGTTGTTTCTTAGTTAGTGGTCATGACATCCACTTTCATTATCACTATCCCTTGGCTATTTCAAAGCCCAATGAACTATAGATTAGTCTGTAACACAAACTCATACGCATCTATGCATTATTATCATGTAATTGCATACAACTATAATCTCAATTCAGTATCCTCGTACCAACAAATTTAACATCAAAGTTTTCAAGGTAGAAATAGATCTCATAATATCTCATAATTTAATTAACATTACCCATTCATAGAATTATCATTTACATAATAGATTTCATCATATCCACCATCATTCAAATAGAATTTAAATCTTCATAGGATTCTCATTCACACAATATATCACATCATATCCACCATCATCAATAACATTTAAACATTCATAGAATTTACATTCACATAGTAGATTGCATCATATCCATCATCATCAATAACATTTAAACATTAGTAAAATTTACATTTAAAGATGTATGAGGAGGAGCCACGACGTGGCTTCCCTCTCTCTCGCGGCATTGGGATGACAATTTTGATGGCTAAAATGCAGAGGGTGTTCTAGTGGCCGCACCACAACTCAAAGTTTCCAACCTGGTGCGAGCCAAATACAAAATGGAGGAACCCATGGCAAATTTAGATTATATCCCGGAGGAGCGATGGGACAGGCCCCACCATCATTTATCCAACATTTATTGTCTCTGCCTCCAAGCTATTCACGTGAGGGAAAAGTCCCATGCCGTGAGGTTGGTGGTTGAGGCTTGCTCCCATCTTTAATGGTGAGGGGATGGGAGTCGACCTACCTTATTTATGGTCGAGCCTAGCTCCACCCCATGTGGCATTAATGTGCGTCGTGTCACCTCATCAGAGGTTACTTTCTTAATGTATTAATAGTTTAATATGTTATATTATCCATTAATGTATTAATAATTTAATTTATACATTAAAGTAATATAATAATGTATTACCAAATATATTAAGGTTAATGTATTTTTATTTTTTTAATGTATTATTTTATTAGTGTACTAATACTTTAGTAATGTATTTATTAATGCATTTAATATATTTATTGATGTATTTAATATATTAATTTATTAGTGTATTAATATTTTAACAATGTATTAATTAATAATGTATAAATTTATTAATTAATTAATACATTACATTATTAATGTATCAATCAACTACATTATACACTAATGTAACGTAATATTTTAATTTATATATTATTATTATCTAT
>JASDQU010011945.1:99643-126922 GCA_032191745.1 Picea mariana
AATAGTAGTCTTCAAGATATGTCAATCTTCAACTAACAATAATCATTTTATAAAAGTGGTTAATATATTATTAATTTTTGAAAAGATAAAAAATGACATAAATCAATTTATATCAATCACTTTTATAAAGTGATTATTACTAGTTAAATAATTTAATTGAATTAAACATTTTAAAAATAGATAATAATTTTTTTTTAATAATTAATAAGATTTTAATTATATTTAAACATAAAAGAAATCAAGATACTTGCTTTTTTATTTTGGCAAACTACTTGTTTAGATGCCTATACTATTGTAATGAGAAAAGTCACTTGTACTTTTATACTCGGAAGAAATGTAAAAAATTATTTTATAGTCCTTGAGGGAAAGAGAAAAGATTTAATTTATTTTAGTAGATAAATTAAAAGTAATAATTTTCATACAGATAAATAAATTACTATATAAAAGATGTTAAAAGCTTTAGATTATTTTTTAATCTTAAATTTTGCGAATATTTTTTTAAAACACTTAATATAATTTTCAATATTTCTATGCGATGGTACATATAGTTATCATCACTTTGAGTTAACATTTTGTTTTTATGAACTAAAAGATAGCAAGAATTTTTTTTTATTTTTCTTTTATTTATTTTGGAATAACAAGTTATTGAGATCATTAATAATATAAATATTGTAAAATCAAGTCTTAATGTATTTATAAGAAGGGTATTTCAAGAGAATGTTTTTGATGTTTCACTTTTTTAATTATAAATCAAGATTACAAATTAATTCTTCATAGAGTTTTAAGTTATCCAACACTGAGTTTCCTCATAAATTCATGGGATTGTTCTTTATTTTAGTAATATTAATTTGTTACTCAAGATTACAAATTAATTCTTCATAGAGTTTTAAGTTATCCAACACTGAGTTTCCTCATAAATTCATGGGATTGTTCTTTATTTTAGTAATATTTATTTGTTAATTTTATTTTTTAAACTAACATATAAGAGAAATAATTTTAATCTTTTAGTTTGTGGTTAATGATTTTTTCTATGATAAATTAACTTTATTTTTTTCTCTATTTTTTCATGACATAAAAAATTATCTTTAAACCTAGTTGTGATGAATTATCTTTAAACCTAGTTGTGATGGTGATTTGGATATTGTCAGTAATTTGAAGACGGTTCTCTTCTTGGATTATCTTTTGGCTTAGCTAGGAAACAACATCTTTATGCCATATTATTTTAAACAATGCAATGCTAAGAATCCTTTTACCTTTAATGTTAATTATCTTGTGCTTATAACATTAAATCATTAAGGATATATGGAATAATAAGTGTATCAAAAAAGACTTTTAATTTTGCTAAAATCCAAAATCCACTTTATTGATTTTTTTCTTCACATTATAATTCCAAGGAGGTTGCACGAAATTGATGGATAAAAAAGTGGCAATGGGGTGTGAAGGAACGTGCGCATGCAGAAACATGTGTGTGTTCCTAGAAATGCGTACATATTCTTAATCCTATAGCCTCGATACTCACCAAACCACCACACACACTTTCCAACTCAAATTATTTATACACATGTGCATTCTACAGAAACACGTGTTTAGGAACGTGTGCACATTATTGAAAAGAGTTCAAAATGAAAAGACTGTGTGTGAACTTTAGGAATGCACATGTGTTCATAAAGAGCATGTGCATTATTAGGAACATGAGCATGCATGGGTGAGTGCACAAAGTTGGTGGACGAAAAAGTGGCAACGACGTCAGTAGGAATGCACACTAGCAGAAACACACATGTGCTCCTAATCTTATAGGTTTGGAAAGGCTCAAACCTCAAGTCATCTTGCCATGTAGGTTGGTTGGCAGGAACGCGCACATGTTCTTAAGAACGTGTGCACATTCCTGAGAACACATGCACATTCCTAGGAACACACACGTGTTCCTGTTGTGCCTGATTTTTAAGGGACCGTGGGCACGTTTTGTGCTCATTTGCACACTGCGCCACACGATTTTCCCAATTGGAACAAGCAAACAAGAATAATAGAGGAGGAGGAAAACCCGAGATCTTTCCACCATTTCCATTGCAAGAAAGGTATGGTTGATTTTTTGTCACTTCCTCTTGGATTTGCAAAAATTACAAAACAATTAGTCATAGGTTATGGATGTAAATCCCAATGATATTGAACACTTATTAGCTAGGTTTACTACACATAATTAATGCTTGAATGTAAATATCTCAACAATTCACTAATATTGTATAGGTTTATGTCAAGTTCATTGTAAATATAAGGAATAGTTTTTCTTTGTTTTACACAAAATTATGCTAATGATTTTATTGGGTTAAATTTAAATTGTTGTTTGTAATACTTTTGTCACAAGTCCATTTATTAAATTTCTTTTTTTAAATGTAGCATACATTATAAAATGGAAATTGAAGACAATGTAAACCACCAACCAACAGACCAAGGAAAGGAAAACCCCAACCCACCACAGCCACCCAACTTAAACACCCAAATTAATGAGTGGTTGGACACATTAAGAACCCTTGTAAAAAAATTAAGGGGCACAAGAAAACCAAGCAAAGAGTCCTTTGCCACTTCTTTGGACATTGTTTTGAGGTCCGTTGCAAGTGCCTAAGGGAAACTGAATTCTATTTATGAATATAGGGAAATAAAGTTTGAGTATTAAAACATTGGATTGGATAGAAAGAAATTTAGAGACTTGGGTATATCAAAACAACAAATGATGTCTATTTTTATTGATCCTCGATCTCAACAACAACCACCCATGACCAAGGACACATTTTCATTGACTGGTGCATCCACCCACAAATTAGTCAAAATTGGATCGATAGGTGGTACATGGTATTTGATAAACCTCCTTGCAATAAGAGGAAGGCGCCTTTATATTTTTTGTGAAAATTATGGGATGAATTTATTTTGGGTCAGCATGTCAACTACTTTGACATTGGTGACTTCTAGGTGGTGGGTCGAGGGTTTTCATAGGACAAAGAGAATGATAGGTGCGATCCCATGTTAGGTCCTTGTCCCCCCAGGCGAAGGCCTAAACCCCCTACTCAACATCCTCCTATTGTAGAGAGATTGTAGTAGGTACAATTAGCTATATCATCATTGACTCAAACCCTAGTGGAACATGGTATCTTTGTTGCACTATCTCAGGAGGAGGTTCCTGTCAGTGACATTGATAGAGGGGTCTAAGATTCACTCTATACAAAAAAGTGTAGTGATGAGAGGGAACATGAACATAGAGGTCATCCATGAGAACCTCACAAATGCTCGAGTTGTGGGCAGACCTTGATCTGGATTAGGAGCGGAACGAACCAATTAACATACTGAATACAATAAACATAGATATATGAAGAACAACATAGATATTCAGTGAACAATATCTTTTATTGAATAAATGAAATAGGCTGAAACTGTAAAACTGCAGAACTGAAACACTTGCTTGAATGGTGGTAGTTATCTCTGAGAAGAGATGTGGCTGCTAGGCACATCCATATGAGAAGAATCATTATAATGAGGCTCGAGAGGCCTTTTTGATATTCCTCATGAATGAAAAAACCCTATACATCCAAAAACCTAACCCTAGAAGGTGAAATGCCAAAATTCATGTGGGCTCATATGGGTAAGTTGGTACCTCAACTTCCCAGGGTCATAACTTTTACATGCGACCTTCGTTTTAGGCGCGTGATAACCCGTTGGAAATTTATTTCATAGAAATACACATTACACCGACAATGTTTGACTATGACTACAATTTTATTGTGGGGAACCAAAAAAAAATAGTTTAGGGCTCCAAAGGGGCCTAGAAGTACAACAAGAAGTGTTGACATGAAAACATACAAAATAAGTCAGTTGGATTAGGTGAGAGCCCACCATTATCCACCTATAAGATGTGTAGGTATTCATAAATCCCTAGAAGTGTAGAACCCACAATTACAAATAAGTACATAGGAATGTGTTTAACTAAAAATGGACAAGAGGAGCAAGTTGGAATAGGTGGGCTTCCACCAATATCCACTTGGATCAATCCTCCCCTCTTAGGAAGCAATGGTCTCCATTGTATTGAGTTCCCCCATCAGGTGAGGAAACTTCTGTTGGATTTGACCCTAGGTGAGCCACTTGCCTTGGTGGAGGAGCTTCCCTGCCTTAACAACCAAATAAAGTTGAATCCTCTGCTGGCGAGTTCCCATGACCTATGTGTCCACTATTTGATCAGTGGATGATTTTTCCATGCGTTCAAGGTTGAGCTCTATTGGTGTCATCTTGTAACATCCTCGGCCTCACACCGGATGGGACATGCCACTCCTCAAACACTTTACTTATCTATGAAACTATCTTTGCAACATTCCCAGCCTTCAACAGGCCAGACCATGCTACTCCTAAACACTCTTTCATGCTCAGATACCAATTTGTAACGTCCCCGACCATTCATGCCGGGCCATGCTACACTGGAGAACACATCTGTTCTCTATGCGGAATGTACTGTAACATACTTAGCATCCTAACTAAGTTATGTGACATATAATTTTCTAACTGCATGCAATTAAAACATATGCACACACAGAACTCTTGCAGAAGCTTAATATATATAAAATGTGAACAGAAAAATACGCTATGTAAATGCATGAATTCAAATTGAAATAGAAGAAAACATATACATGCAATACCCATAAGCATACATACAGCTATAATCACATATAGGATAAAACCATAAAAATAACACATGAATAACAATGCAACATGTAAATTAATCACACAATTGACACTTATCTTTGTGATAATATCACCAACTGCATGTAGACCTTCCATGAACCTCCTAGCCTTAGACCATATTGTTCATCACTCTCAACAGTGAGTCACCCTCGAGCTGGGACTAAACTCCACTCGGGTAAAGGGGTTCCTAACCAAGCTAAAGGCTCGTGAACAACAGGAAAGACTCCATCTCAAGTGCTTACTCAACTAACAGCCTATAGTCCCTCATTCTCCACATGCCTATCCCACCCAAGGAAGTATGCTCCTTCTCTACTCAACAGTCCCTCGGCTTCCCCACTTCCCTTCCAGGGCTTCAGCAACAGGCCAGATAGGAAGTCTCAGAGCCCTGCAACTGTAGTTCGTCACCTTTGGGAACTCAATCCCTAGTAATTATCTCACCCGGAGAATTGTTCACGGGCCTGACAACTTGCCTCTTCAATATCCCAGGGGCTTGGCAACCCACTTCTTCAATCCCGCTCCTAATCTAACAGTTACCCAACATAAGGCTCTGGATACGGGTTCAGGTAAATTCATGAAGATACAAATGATAGCTCAATGGCTTCCAATCCTCCTAGATGATTGACTGTATATCTCAGTGATGGATGAATCAGGGGAAAGATTATGGTCTGAATGATGGAGAGTTCCCCGAAATGAACTAAGTCCAACAATATGTATGCATGCCCCCAACTTGACACTTGTCATGTTGGAATCTACTTTGCCCCACTTGGCCCCAACTTAGAACTTAGGTTAACATAATTATCCATACTTTATAATTTAAGAAATATTAATATAATATTCCTTAACTTAGACCCTTCCCTTTCCCTAACTAGTGGATTTTAGTCCCCCATCTCTTTTATCATGGTCAGTCTGTGCACAACGATGTATTTTATATTAAATATGAGATAGGAACAAAAATAGGCACATTGGCCTTTAACATCTAGGCTATCTGGCCTAATCAAAACATAAGCATCCTAGCTTATAATATTGGCTCACCAACCTATAAAACATATTAGATACATAAGGCTCCATGTCCTCTACATCACGCTCACTTAAGATGTTACACGTGGTATCCCAGAATGTGCACACTTCCTCATTTTACTGCGCAGTACATGCGTGCACTATGCCATGAAATGTGCATACCAAAATGATATCAAATCAGCTCACCATCTTATGTACATTTGTATTCACATTTTCAATTGGGTTTGGCCTTAGGGATATTACAATCCCCTCCCCTTATTTATGCATTGTCCTTAGTGCATCATGTACCCATGTACAACTAAATTTCAAAATCCTAAAAACAATGCGGGTATTCTACCTGCATTGCATCCTCATGCTCCCAAGTAGCGTCCTCAGGACCGTACCAGGTCCATTCGACCTTTACAAGCCCTATGGCTCGATTCCAAAGCTGTATGATTTTCCAGTCCAGAATGCACACTGGACGCACTTGAAAAGCACCTTCTTGCTCCACCTAAATCACATTCCAATCAATAACATGATTATCATCAGGTATATATTTCTTTAGTAAGGATACATGGAATACATTATGAACAGACATAGATGCAGGCAATGCAATCATATAAGCTACTGGACCAATCCTCTCTAGGATTTCAAACGTCCCATAATAGCGAGCTGCCAACTTTGAATAATTTCCCAACTTCAGGGAACTTTTGTTGGCTTTCACTTTCAAGAATACATGGTCACCCACTTTAAATTCCCTGTGAGTTCTACCCTTATCAGCATAGCTTTTCTGCCTATCTTGGGCATCCTTTAAATTTTTTTTTATTTTCAACATTTTCTCTTCCATTTCCCTGAGCAATTCTATCCCAACCACTTCTCTATCTGCTGGGTTATCCTAACTTACCGGTGTGTTTCACTTTCTTCCATAAAGTGCCTCAAATGGGCTCATCTTTAGAGATGATTGGTACCCATTGTTATAAGCAAAATCTACCAAGTGTAGGTAGTCTTCCCATTTTGATTGTTTATCCATCACATACATCCTCAACATATTCTCAATCACCTCATTCACCCTCTATGTTTGTCCATATGTTTCTAGATGATAAGTTGTACTAAATTTCAAATTTGTTCCAAATCCATTAAATAATCCCTTCCAAAGTTTTGAGGTAAATTTTGGATCTCTGTCAGACACAATTGTCTTGGGTATGCCATGTAACCTCGCAATTTCCCTTATATAAACATCAGGAATGTTCAATGCCTTGTGAGTGAACTTAACCGGAATAAAATGGCCAGCTTTACTAAGCTTATCCACCACTACCATGATAGAATCATGTTGCTTGTTCATTCTGGACAGTTTGGTAATGAAATCCATGGTTACAACTTCCCATTTCCACTCAAGAATGGGTAATGGCTGTAGCAAACCATTTGGGTGTCTATTCTCATCCTTTACTTTTTGACATTCCAAACATCTATCAATAAAATCAGCAACCTCTTTCTTCATGCCTGGCCAATAATATTGTCTCTTGACAGCTGCAATAGTTTTCTAATATCCTAGGTGCTCAGCATAAGGCACATTATGCATTTCTCTCCATATCATATTTTTCAATTCCTGAGAATTTGGTACATAAATTCTGCCCCTGTATATGAGAATTTCATCCTCATCTAGCTTGTATTTTTCAATTTTCTACTGCAAATTACCTTGCTGTAATTTTGCCACTAAATCCTTGTATTGTAAATCTGATTTGGCAGTCTCTATAATTTTGTGTTTCAAATCTAATTGATACATTCTAATGGCTGTAGCATGCATTTCATGCACTCTTCTTCTGAGTGCATCAACCACTTTGTTCTCTTTCTCCTTGATATACTTTATATCAAAGTCATATTCGCTTAGAAATTCTAACCATCTGCTTTGCCTAGCATTTAAAGTTGGTTGATCAAACAAATATTTCAGACCATTGTGGTCTGTCCTCATCTCAAACCTTTTACCCATGAAATAGTGTCTCCATTTCCTCAAGGCATGTACTATGTTTGCCAACTCCAAATCATGAGTGGCATAGTTTCTTTCATGTTCCTTTAACTTCCTTGACTCATAACATATAACAAACCCATTTTGATTGAGGACTCCACCAAGTCCCTCTATACATGCATCTGTCCATACAATGAAGTATTCATTTGGGTATGCTATCCTTAATATTGGAGCACTTGTTAATAATTGTTTCAAGTGTTGGAAACTCTTTTCACAATCCAATGTCCACTGAAACTTCACACCCTTTCTTTGCAATGAAGTGATTGGGTGTGCAATCTTTGAAAATCCTTCTATAAATCTCCTATAGTATCCTGCAAGGCCCATGAATGATCTCACCTATGTCACATTCGTTGGCACTGGCCATTCTCTAATGGATTCTATATTATTAGGGTCCACTTCTATCCCATCCTTTGAAATGATGTGCCCCAAATAGTGAATTTGCTTCTGGTAAAATGATCACTTGCTCAATTTGGCATACAATTGATGCTCCCTTAATACTTTCAAAACCATCCTCAAATGATGTTCATGCTCTTCTTCTGACATGGAATATATGAGAATGTCATCCAAAAAGACAATGACAAACTTGTCTAAATATTCTTGGAAAACACCATTCATTAAGCACATGAAAACAGCTGGTGCATTTGACAACCCAAATGGAACCACTGTGAACTCATAATGACCATACTTTGTCCTAAAAGTGGTCTTGTTGATATCTTCCTCTTTAATCCTTACCTGATGGTATCCTCACCTGAGATCTATCTTTGAAAAGATATTTGCATCCTTCAATTGATAAAAAATATCATCAATCCTTGGCAGAGGATACTTGTTCTTTAGAGTCACTTTATTCAACTCTTTGAAATCAATGCACAATATTAATGTTCCATATTTCTTCTTCACAAACAATACCGGGGAACCCCAAGGTGACACACTTGGGCGTACATACCCCTTCTTCAAAAGCTCTTCAAGTTGCATTTGCAACTCCTTCAGCTCTGGTGTACTCATTCTGTAAGGAGTCTTTGACACTGGAGTTTCTCCAGGCATTACATTTATAGACAAATCAATGTCCCTCCTTGGGGGTAGTCCTGGTACCTCCATGAACACATCTTCAAAATCTTCTAGGACTACATAATCTTCCAAATTTGGCACCTTATCTCTAGGTGTCTCTACCAAATGAGTTTCAATTATTTGACACCCTTTTCTGTAGAATTTCTTTAGTTGCAATGCCAAAATATCTCTGATGGCTACCGCCCTAGGAATTCCCTGCACTTTCCTTAGTTTCCCTTCCTCAAGCAAGAAAGTAAATTATTTGTTATGGCAGTCTAGGATGGCATGTTGTTGGTCCAACCAATCCATCCCAAATAGACAACCATAGGAACCTAAAGGCAAGATGTTCAAATATATTTGGGTGCAATCCATTCATGTCAATAAGACATGACTTAACCATCTCATTAACTTTTCTTTTGGCCCCTGTAGCCAATTGCACCAACCAATATTTCCCATGCTTTCTTCTTGGCAAATGAAAACTTTTCGCCACCTTAGGATCTATATAACTATGACTAGCTCCTAAATCAATTAAAATAGCAATGGTTTGGTTGTTGATCATGCCTTCCACTTCAATCATATGTGCCTAAAATTCTGCTTGCTTGTTGTCCAGGTCTACACAGATCCTGGGTATCTTTTTGCCCATGTCCTCCACTGTTTCAGCTTGCTGTACATTATGAACAATCCTCCCTTTTTCACCTCTGTGAGGACAATCTCTGAACATGTGATCCCCTTTACAACCCCAACATTGAATAGGTGGTTTCCATGGCCTTCCTGTGTCCATCGTTCTGGGTTCCTTAGGAGTTTTTTGTCCCTGTGGACTATTTCTGAAGAATGGTGGCTTAGACCCCTTCTTCCTTTGATCCATATTGAATTTATTTTAGTCTTCCCAATATTTTTGGAATGTTGGCCTTGATTTTTGTTGATCATATAGGAATTTAGCTCGCCTTATGGTCTCCTTCAATGTATTTGGATCATCATACTGTATTTTTTCATTGATGAATGATGGAAATCCACTCAAATACCTTTGAATTTTGACTGTCTCATCCTTGATGAAAGAGACATACTTCAACAGTTCTAGAAACCTTCTCTCATATTCTTCAATTATCATACTCCCAAGCTTGAGTTCAAAGAACTCTTTCATTTTCTTTTCATAGTATCTCTTAGTCAAGTATTTCTTCTCAAAATATTTCTTGAATCTTCTCCAAGTAACACTTTTCTCTTTGATGTGCTTCACCTGCACAAGCTAATCCCACCACATGGATGCTTTTCCTTTGAGTTGATAGATGGAAATTCTACCCTCTGCATGAGAGGAATAATTATGAATTTGAAAATACTTTCTCATGCCCAACAACCATGTCTCTACATCTTCATCCTTCTTGTTCTCATCATCAAATGTAGGAGGTTTGATTTTGTTCATTTCTCCTCGCAGTTCATTCACTCCAGACCTCTCATACTTTTTGACAGGGGATGTACTTGAGTTGTTGTGTGATCTCTTATTGGAAGTCCTCGGGGAGTGGTGGTGATGCCTAGTAACACTTCTTGTTTTTCTTTTCTCATAATGAGACTTGTGACTTCCCAATTTGCTGAAGCCACTCTCCTAATCCAATTTCGTTTATATTATATTCAAGCTCTCCAATAAATTCACGTTGAATTCATCTTGCTGCTCCTTGGCTCTCATAAGCCTTTCATTATCAGCTTTATGGATTTGAACATCCTTCTGTAAATTTTTAATGGTCTCTACCATATTTATGTTTTCATCCCTTTCTTCACCATGTCCATTGGATTTTGTTCCTTCCATGCTCAAATGGACATCCATCCCTCTGACTTCATGTTCCTGGCTATAATTTCTTGGTGCCTCTTCCATTACTCTGGACTCTAAATTGATCTTGATATGATCTAGTTGTTGTTAACTCTGAAAAATATGCAGACAACAAAACTTGTCAAAATGACTGTTTCAACAATTTTATGAAAAATATGAACCATTTTGGTTCAATAATTTATCAAAAGCCTTTCTTCTGATTTCCTAAAACATTGAATTCCCAATCAATTTTCTGGGTGGATAATTATATTCCTCTGTCCAAGACCTTTCCAACTCCTACTCACATGCTCAATTCCGAGTCTTGAGAAGAAAGTTATGGCTTCATGGATCTAGTCGAGGTCTTATAATTTACCCTTCACTATTTTTGTTGTTCTTCCCCCTTCAAACAACTTCGCGTGCACAAGTTTCAATCTGTGCTCCCACATTTTCCATGTGCTGCAACATCACAATTAAATCATGCTTCATGCACTTTAAAACCACCGTGTATCACTTCTTTGTCACACCAATAACATGCGCGCACTTTCGTGTCGCATGCCAATAACTACCATGCGCAATTTTGGTTCTTGCACTATTACCCGTTGCACGTAGTTTTTGTATCATGCACTGATATTCCACATGCATTTTTCTTTATGCATTGCACCATGCCAAATTTCAATATGCCCCCATCATGCATCAATACTCTGTGTGCACCATAGTAAACTATCGTGCGACAACATATACCCATATTGCGTGTGTGCCAACCAAACCCCTCTGCGCTCTGCCAATATTGCATACACCCTACGCACCCTTATTGTGTGTGTGTACACCATGCGCACCTTCTTATGCATGTTCACTCCACGTAATGCCAAATTTAGTGCGCACAACCACACACCATATTCTTCTGCGCGACGCCACAATTTACCGTGTGCAACTGCACGCTAACATTTTTCGCACGGTACCTACATGCTAACATTTTCCACTCCATCTCTCATGGCTTCACTATAACTTCAAATTCGACCAATTCCAGGTTTGAAATTTCTTGGAAATACATTAAATCAGTAATATCTCATCACTTGGCTAAATTTCTCCATTTTCTCATGAATCCACCCACAAAAATTGGGTCTTTTCCCCATTTCCACCCAGTTGCTGTTACTTTTTTCCATGGACGCTCTACAACTGAAATTTGGCCACTTCGAATTAAATCCTCTGTGAAATTTTTCTTCAACTCAACTTTATTAGCCCATTCAAGCTCAATGTTGAAAAATGAATCTCTAATACCAATTTGTAACATCCTCGACCTCACATCGGCTGGGACATGCCACTCCTCAGACACATTACTTAGCTCTAAAACCATATTTGTAACATTCCTAGCCTTCAACGGGACAGGCCATGCTACTCCTGAACACTTTTCATGCTCAGATACCAATTTGTAACATCCCTGAACATTCATGCCAGGCCATGCTACACCAGAGAACACATCCATTCTCTATGCGAAACATATTGTAATATACTTAGAATCCTAACTAAGTTATGTCACATATAATTTTCTAATTGCAGGCAATTAAAACATATGCACACACAGAACTCTTGCGGAAGCTTAATATATATAAAACGTGAATAGACAAATATTCTATGTAAATGCATGAATTCACACCGAAATAGCAATAAACATATACATTCAGCATATACATGCAACACCCATAAGCATACGGACAGCTATAATCACGCATAGGATAAACCCATAAAAATAACACGTGAATAACAATGCAACATGCAAATTAATCACACAATTGACACTTATCTTTGTGAGAATATCACCAACTGTGTGCAGGCCTTCCACGAACCTCCCAGCCTTAGACCACATTGTTCATCACTCTCAATAGTGAGTCACCCCTGAGCTGGGACTAAACTCCACCCGGGTAAAGGGATTCCTAACTAGGCTAAAGGCTCATGAAGAACAGGAAAGACTCTGTCTCAGGTTCTCACTCAACTAACAACCTACAATCCCTCATTCCCCACATGCTTGTCCCACCCAAGGAAGTGTGCCCCTTCTCTACTCAACAGTCCCTCAGCTACCCCACTTCCCTTCTAGGGCTTCAACAATAGACCAGATGGGAAGTCTCAGAGCCCTGCAGCTGTAGTTCAGCTCCTTCGGGAAATCAATCCCCAATAATTATCTCAGCTTGAGAATTTCTCATGGGCCTGACAACCCGCTTCTTCAATCCCGCTCCCAAGCTAACATTTACCCAACAAAAGGCTCTAGATACGGGTTTAGGTAAAGTCATGAAGATACAAATGATATCTAGATGGCTACCAATCCTCCTGGATGATTGACTATATATCTTAGTGATGGATAAATCAGGGGAAAGATGATGGTCCGACTGATGGAGAGTTCCCCAAAATGAACTAAGTCCAACAATATGTATGCATGCCCCCAACTTGACACTTGTCATGTTGGAAGCTACTTTGGCCCACTTGGCCCTAACTTAGAATTTAGGATAACATAATTATCCATACTTTATAATTTAATAAATATTAATATAATATTCCTTAACTTAGCCCCTTCCCTTTCCCTAAATAGTGGAGTTTAGTCCCCCATATCTTTTATCGTGGTCGGTCTCCGCACAACGTTATATTTTATATTAAATATGAGATATGTACAAAAATAGGCACATTGGCCTTTAACATCTAGGCTCTCTGGCCTAATCAAAACATAAGCATCCTAGCTTATAATACTGGCTCACCATCCTATAAAACATATCAGATACACAAGGCTCCCTGGCCTCTACATTGCGTGCACTAAAGATGCTTCGTGTGGTATCCCAAAATGTACACACTTCCTCATTTTACTGTGCAGTACATGCACGCACTATGCCATGAAATGTGCATACCAAAATGATATCAAATCAGCTCACCAGCTTATGTACATTTGTATTTACATTTGCAATTGGGTTCAGCCTTACGGATATTACATAGCTATTTTGGGATCTCTAAGGTGTCCAATAATGGTTGAAAATATGGCCGAAGGAGGTCCACATTGAACATTGGGTGTAGGCCAAGGAAGGGTGCAGCATTGAGCTCAAAAGAATTGCTACCCACATCCTTGGTGATAGTGTAAGGCCCATAGTGAAGTGGGCAGAGCATCCGATGGGGCCCTATGAGACGCTCCTTCTGCAAATGTAGCCAGACTTTGTCTCCAAACTAAAACTGTTGCGGTACCCTGTGTTGATCATGGAATTTCTTGTACTTAGCACTGGATTTTTGAAAACTCTCCTGAACCTGTTGGTAGATGTGTTGAATCTGCTCAATGAATTTGGTGGCTTTGTCAGTCTCAGACTAAACATGGAAAGATTTTTTCTATGTGGTGTCAAGAGATACTGCAACATCAATGTGACCCAAGGTTTGGAATCCCAGCCCCACCTGAAATGGGCTATGGTCAATGGAGCTATGGAGATCCATGGTGTAATTGTGTTGAACATAGATTAGAATCTCATCCCATGTACATGGATTCTTAGAGTTGTACATGCGCAGGATGTCCAAAATCATCCAATTGATGAACTTTGTTTGGATGTCTGTTTGGGGTTGGAAAGAAGTCAATTTAGTGAGTTTGGTGTTCAACAGTGACCAGAGACTCATCCAAAAGGTGTTGAATAACCTGATTTCTTGGTCAAAGATGATTGTCTGTGGTATCCCAAAATGGACCCACACTCGTTCAAAGAAGAGCTTGATAGTATATGCCACTGTGATATTATTCTTGCAGGCTGTGAGGATGGCCATCTTTGAAAACCAATCAATGACCACAAATACACAGTCATTGCCTTGCTTGGTGGATGGAAGGCCAGACATGTAATCCATTGAGATGGATTCCTAAGGCTTCTCGAGAGTAGTAAGAGGGGTGTATAAGCCTTGCTTCTTGATGGTCATCCTGCAAATGGAACATGAAGTGCAAGATTTGATATACTTGTTGAAGTCTTGTCAAAGTTTTGGCCAATAAAAATGTTTCTGAAGAATAGCCACAGCTTTTTCCATGCCAAAATTTCTTGCCATCCGAATGTAGTGGGCTTCCAAAATAAGCTTTATACGCTCGCTTGTAGGAACAAAGAGATGGCCCAGATGACATAATATTATGTCCTAAATGTGAAAATTGGTGACAATCATGCATGTACCCAAGAAATGATAGGTGGTGGTGAAGTTTGGATCTTGCTGATAAAGTCGGGGCCACTCAGATACCTCATGTCCACAGGAATAGAGCACAATGGTGAGGGAATCCATGGGAGGTTGACTGAGGTAGTCAGCAGCATGATTTGAGATCCATGTCTTATACTTTACGTTGATATGGAACTGCTACAGGTAGGTGGACCACTTCTACTGGTGGTCATTCTGCAATTTCCCCTATGTCTATATGAATTGCAGAGGATTGTGGTTAGTGTGGATGATCGTCTCCTTTCCCAGAATGTAATGTTTCCTTTGACAATAGGATTGTATGATGGAATGCATCTCTTTTTCATAGGTGGGGTATTTTTGAACAATATATGAGAGTGTCTCACTATGGTATTCCACCGGATAATCGTGCTAAGTGAGAACTGCGCCTACAAAATAGTCATATGCATCAGTCTCAATCTCAAATGGTTTTTGCAGATCGGGCAAGGAGAGTACTGGAGATAAGTACAAGCGATGGTTCAGATCATCAAATGCTCATTTTTGTTCCTCCCCCCACACAAACATTTCCCTTCCACCACTCGTGGTCACCTGGTTGAGGGCCCATGCAATATGGGAGAATCTCAACACGAACCGTCGGTAGAAGTTGGCCAGTCCCAAGAAGCTTCAAAGCTCGGTTAGTGTGGTCAAGGGTGGCTAGTCACAGATGACTTGGATATTATATAGATCAACATGTACCCCATGGTCATCAACAATGTATCCCAAGTATTGGACCTTGCTTATGCCAAAAGACATTTTTCTAGGTTGGCATATAGCTTGTGTTGCCACAGAGTGGTCAAAACTTGTTGAATATGTCGCATGTGCTCCTCCCAAGTTTGGCTGAAGATGAGGATGTCATCCAAATATACCACCACAAAAGAGTTGGAGAAGGGTATCAATACATCATCCATCAACCTCATGAAATTGGTTGGTGCATTTTTTAAGCCAAAGGGCATGACTAGTCATTCGAATAGACCTTCTTTAGATTTAAAGGTTGTCTTCCATACATCAACTGGTTCGATGGGAACATGGTGGTAGCTAGACTTTAGGTCAATATTGTTGAAGAAATTTTCCCCCTTGAGTTGGTCAAGAAGGTCATCAATTATGGGAATTGGGTATTGGTTCCTGGTTGTGATTTTGTTTAAGGCTATGTAATCAATGCAAAGTGGCCAAGTTTCATCCTTCTTTTGCACCAGTACAATCGGGCTTCTTCAAGGGCAGGATCTGGGTATGATGTGACCCTTTTGAAGAAGCTATTGGATCTGACTCCTTATTTCATCATTTTCCATTGGAAAGTAGTGATAGATTGGTCCATTAGGTAGAGGTACATCGGGGTTCAAATCAATTGGATGCTTGACTTGGCAGTGCATCGGTACCCTAGTGAGTGAGGAGAAGATATCTCTGTATTCTTCCACGATCTCATCCACTTGCTTATGCTGCAAAGAGAGTCTCTGTGTAGAGGCTGCATATGTAGATGAAACCTTCTTCTTACTATGATCACGGATCACAAAGAATACTAACTTTCCAGTTTGTGAAATGACCTTACTGCATTTCTTAGCAGAGATTAAAGAAATATCATTAGGCAACGCTACCTCTGGTATCCTGTACAATTGTCTACCCAAATTAGTAATAACACTTCAGGGTCTAGACTCATCCACACCATGATGCTTCCATAAATATGGTTTTCCTAAAAGAACATAAAAAAATTGAGGGGAGAAATATCACACAATACCTCATCTTTGAAAGGATTGATGCCATAGGGAAGAGGACAATGTTGGCTGACACGAAGATATATTCCTTGGTGAAGCCAACCGATGGTGTAGGGATGTGGGTGTGGTGTGGTTGGCAGGTCCAACCACTTGAAGACCTCTGTTGAAATCAGGTTCTTATTACTATCGCTATCGACAATGAAAAGAAGCGGATCCCCCTTTACCCACATCTGTGAGTGAAAGAGGTGTTATCCTTCCTCTAGTTCTTTTGGTTTTCTTGGACGAAATTTTGTGGTAGTGATAGTGACATTGGGTTCAACATCGATGATCCGATTCCATCCTTCGATCTTTGATTTAGAATCAGAATCATCCTCTGACTCAGCATCCTTTAGCTCGGCTACGAGTGACTTCTTGGAGAAACATTATTCAGTGTTGTTCCAAATGATTTTATGGTACTCACACCATTTTCTCATTTCCTTCTTTGTCTTCTCATTTCCCTTATTGTTTTGTGGCTTGGACTAGTTTTCCTAAGAGTGGCCATATCTTCTCTGTCCCCTTGTTGTGTGGGTTGGGCATGCCTTTTCCCTGCTTCGGTTGTGAGGAGTTTGCAGATCCAAAATCTCACATCTTCTGCTTAAATTTATGCTCGATATTCACAGCCTATATATAAGTCATACCCAATGAGGTGATGTCCAGAAACCCATTTAGTTTTTGATGTACCTATGCAAAAAACCACGTTATTTGAGCACGAAATCTCACTCAAAGTCTTTGATACCCAATTTGGTAGGTAGGGTATGGAACATATTTGTGAACTTTGGTATTGTCTGGTCCCTTTCTTGAAACAGGGTGGTCCATCTGGTGTATTGGTCCTTGTAGCTTCCAATAGGGTAGTATTGTTATTTAATGGCATCCGAGAAGGAATCCCATTTAGGGGAAACCAAAAATATTGCAAATTCATATATGGATCTTTTCTCAAAGTAAGTGTCCCACCATTCCTTAACATGGGGTGCGACCTTGAGGAGTGAAAAAGAAATATTTTCCCTATCGAAAAAAATGTAGACCAAAAAATACCCTTCGAGAAGATTCAACCATTTATTTGCACCATTTGTATCTAGTAGTCCTTCAAATAATGGAATATAAAAATTTACATGAACCTTGAAGGGGGTTGCATGTCTGCTTGATGAAGGTGCTTCTCCTATGGGCAGTCACCAAAGGATCTACGCAAAGTTGTCTATCATTTTGTTCCTTTGTCACACAAGGGCTTCCTCGAGCAACAATTTAAAAGGATCTCCTGCTCCATCATCTCTCTTTTCGTCACCCATGAGTTGTTGTCTAGCTCAAGGTGACGGATACTGCAATGGCTCGATTGGTTTGAGTCCCAACTTCTTGTACCCCGATCTTGTCAGGGACATGCACGAAGAAAAATAAATGAAGAGAAGACTTCTCTGATACCATTGATCCGGATTTAGGAGCGGAACAAATTTATTAACAGACTGAATACAATAAACACAAAGATATGAAGAAAAACATATATATCCAATGAACAATATCTTCTATTAAATAAATGAAATAGGCTAAAACTATAAAATTGCAGAACTGAAACACTTGCTTGAATGTTGGTCGCTATCTCTGAGAAGAGATGTGGGTTCTACGTGTATTTGTCTAAACAAAATCATCACAATGAGGCTCTAAAGGCCTTTTTGATGTTATGCATGAATTCCAAAACCCTAGACATCCAAAAACCTAACCCTAGAAGGTGAAACACCAAAATTCATGTAGGCCCCTATGGGTAAGTTGGTACCTCAACTTTTTGGGGTCGTAACTTTTGCACACAACCTTTGTTTTAGGCACATGATAACTCATTGGAAAGGTCTTTCAGAGAAATACACATTACATCGTAACAATTTGACTCTATCTACAATTTGACTGTGGCGAGCCAAAAAAACACTATTTAGGGCTCCAAAACGTGCCTGGAAGTACAACAAGATGTGTTGACATGAAAAATTATAAAATAATCTAGTTGGATTAGGTGAGAGGCCACTAGTATCCACCCGAAAGATGTGTAGGGATTCAAATAGCCCCAAAAGTGTATAACCCACAATTACAAAGAAGTATGAAAGAACGTGTTGAAAAAAAAATGGACAAGAGGAGCCAGTTGGAATAGGTGGGTTGCCACCAATATCCATCATGATCAGACTTGCTATGGGCCTATGGAGACTAGTTGATAGGAGATCTTCAAGAAAGAGGTTAGTATCTGAACCATCTCTATGTTCTTCATCATTATATATTTATATGGTATTTTGTGTATTTATATCGCTAGATCGTTATGGTGTTTTGCAGTTGTTACATCCTTGCAACAGACCCTCTACACCCATGGATGCATCAATGGATGTCTCCACTAATGCATCAATAGAGGCATTTTTCTCATTTAGCGTACCCCATACTCAGGTATGTGTCACATTCGATAAATTCACCATGGTCATTTATTTATGTTATGTCATCCTCTAATTTTTAATGTTCTTCTATTTTTACAGGTTGTGGGACTAAACAATGTTGAGGAATGTCCAGATGGGATGTACATATCACCTGCATCATAGGTTTCATGTGTAGAGTTAAATATCATTTAAATATAAAAAAAAATGTATTTATGTTGTTGAATTTTACTATTTGGTACTAATAGTTCAATATTATTAATATGTATGCACGATGTTGACATATTCACTAGTCCACTCCCTAGGAACCTAGCCTTTGCTCATGGGTTAACTTAATCTAGGACAAGGGAGTTGTCATCACTTGTAAAACCTATGGGGGTCCATTAACACCCACCACTAGCATATTTCTTATTTATTGCATCCTCAGTGGATGCACCCATATGCCACCTATCCGAACCACCTCTTCCATCACATCCATCCATAATGGATGCACCCATATGCATTATACCATAATTTTCCACACCAATTGCATTGCGATATGGCTTAGTCCTTATCCCTGACTTGCAATCTTAAATCTCAAGTTCCCTCATCAAAGTCACTTAAAAACAATGTTTTTTCTTATAGCCATGGGTCACCTTGGTGCAACACATGGACATCCATGCCTTGTTAGTGTACAACTCACGGATGCCCTCAAAAAATGTGAAAAATAAAATAATTCCACATTTTCGAGCAGGTATTTTGGTTGGGATCATTTCCCAACCTTCCTTAGCCCATACCAAATGGATTTCAACCTCCTTAAATTATTGATGATGGAATAAAGGCACCTTTTGGGGAATGGATTAGGAGGACAACCTAGGTGCAAAGATATGCYGAAGAAATTGCAAGTCTCCTTATTCCCCTTTATCCTCTGAGTAGCATCCCTGAACCTGGAACCCTTGTTATACCTTTAAGGAAGGGAAATATCTTTTATTGATGCTTGAAGGAACTTTTGGAGGAACCTGGGAGTTTGGATTTGAGGCAGTGTCGATGGTTGGAGTCGGGTTGTAAGTACTTATTTTACCATTGCTAATAAAGAGTTCTATTTTCCCCATACTTGTGTAGTATTGATTCAATTTGTTTACGTATGTCTAATTACTATACATATTTGAATCTATCATTTACTTGTATGATTTTATAATATAACTACCTTGTTGTGTCACTTTCTTGATCTTATTTTGCAGGTTAACTCAAGCATGATTCAATAGAAGTACAAGGGTCGAGAGCGGGGAATGACACCAAATATAAGGATACAAGGTGTGAAACTTTCTTCCCCCTCTGATAAAGTATTTATTGCATTACAAGTCTTGTGTGTGGGTTAGGCTTCTATCTTTCACTTGCTCAATCTATGTTGTGACATGACCCAAAGTCATAGGGGGGAAATCCCATAACAGAATTGACGACCATACTGGGGATTCTCCTATTTTGGGTCAATCTTATGGTTTCTTGTTTTTCTCTTGTTGTTGTGATTTTATGTGTTTTATATATTTTCTTTATAAATCATTATCCTTTTAGAAAATTTTATCAAATTTATGGAAGCCCCCCTTCTGGAGTGGATTTTTATTTTTTCTAAAATTCTTAGCCCATCTGCGAGTTTCTCCTTTATAACCCAAAGACATCCATGATTTTCTAGTGTATGACCCCAAGATATTCACGAGTCCTAATATACACAATCATGGACATGTTTAATTATTTTGTTTATAAAAACCTCTCTCTCATATGGAAGGTGTTGGTTGGTTGTTCATTTTTGGCAGAGCCTCCTAGGTGTCTTTCTTATTTCTTTTTGCTTTCTCAAGTCCTTGAAAACTTCTAAGTCACAGAAAATATATTGCTCTTGGTTTCCTAGTGTTCTTAGGTTATTTTTATCTTTCATTTTAAAGCCAAGAATCATGTATCCTACAATTTCTTGTAGCATGTTTTGTTAGTTTTTCTTTGATAGAGAGAAAATGAGAAAACCTAGTGTTTTGCTAGTTAGGTCTCTTTCTTTCTTTGCATTGTTTTTCATTATTATTTCAAAAAGAAAACTATGTTAGCATAGGATTTTGTTTTCTTCTCACCTTAACGAATTTCAAAAGAAAAATAAGAAAGAACACCCTTGTTTTCTTCTTTTTCTTTTCTCAAAAGGTTGGATTGTCATCTTGCATCGGAAAGAAGAAATTTACATTTAAAGTTTGAAGGATCATTCATTCATTTTCTTGTTGAAACTCTTTTTAATTGGAAGAAATAATGTAAATGTTTCTTTGCTAGTGTTCTTATAATTTTCATTTTTGCAACTGTCTCAAACAACATCAATTTCACTTTGTACCCTTTGAGTAAAAACAACCACTAAAAAAAATGCTAAACTTAAAATGTACTAGCCTTTGTTTCTAGGGTTCAAAAAGAATTTTAGGATAGGGCCTTGGTTTAGGTTAGAGAGTTATTTTCTCCAAGGAAAAGAAACAAACACAGGAGTCTGAGTTAGGGAGAGTCAAATCCAATTTTTCTATAAGTATAGCTCGAAGCTTCTTCTAACACAGGAGCTAAAAATGAGGTTTCATAAATGAGAGTCGAGGATATTCCCCTCCAAATATCGACTGAGCATAGTGGAGAGATCGTATATTGGGGGTTTCACTAGTTCCTTTACCTATGTGAGAGGCGGTGTTTTCAAAGATTCGGGGTTTGTTACCATACCCATACGTTCAATCATGACTATCGATTGCACCCCCCGGACATTGATTGTGAGTTGGTAACATTAGTTTATTTTCCTATGGATCTCAAAGGTGACTCTGGGGGTTTTCTGTGGTACCTAGGGTAGATTTTGTATCACACTTTTCAGTACTATTGGAGAGTGCCCTATGAAGTGTGGGTACTTGCATCAGAGAAGGTTGGTTAGTGGAGGTCTAGATAATCGCTTCTCACTCCTTTTTTTGTTGGTCCACATGACTTAATAAACCCATGCCTTTGTCTTAAAGTCCCTTTCCACTTTTTCACTACTTTGGAATCAGGACCTCTTCCACCTGGGATGAATATTTGTAAAAGTTGTTTTCTTGTGATGTTTCTCTTAGTTATTTTTATTGGAGTGTTACTTTGTGTATTTGGCCTTATGTTGTTTCATTTTCGTCACTTTTGGATCATTGATTCAGGGTGGTTGACCAACCACTCCACTGGTCAAAAAAAACCCCTGGTCTTTCTCTTGAAATCATGGAGATGCCTCCTAGAAGGCATGGGTTTTTATACCACTGGTTCATCAGAGTTAGTTCATGATAATTTTATGGACATGAAAAATCCTGCAAGGGATGAACCTGTGCATAAGAATGATATGGAAAAAGTTCTAGAGGATTCCAACCAAGGGACCCTTGCCTAAGGGGATTCTTATGCTTTTCCTTTCTTTGGAAATGTTTGTGCCCCCTTGATGGACACTTTGAACATTCTATGGTTGATGTACAAATATTGGTTTGGTTGTGAATAAGTGAGAATTTCCTAAATTCCCTTATCTCAGATAAGCACTTTATGTCATGGGCATCGAATGGATGTTGATCCTTTATCTTCTACACCAGTGAATTATGCTCCTTATTTTTCTCCCTCTTATCATGAAATTCTTGGTACTAGTAACCAGAAGTATAAAAGGAATAGGAAGAGGAAGAGTAAGAAGAATAAGTCACAAACCTATACTAGTCATGTTGGAGACCTCCACCTGACCTCTGTTGGTCATGTTGTGGGCAAGAAACCAACCATTGCGAGTCATACTCAAATAAAAAGTCCAGTCATTGTGAGTCATATTGGAATTATTTCACCAACCTTTGCGAGTCATGTTGGATTCATGTCACCATCCTCTCCTATCCATGTTGGGGGCATGCTACTAACCTATGCAAATCATGTTGGGAGCATGTCATTGGTCCCTACGAGTCATGTTGGGGGAATTTATATAGGTGAGAATCCTAGATCTGTAGTACATAAGCCCAAGTTACCTTATAATATTTTCACAGGAGATCACCTTACTTATTTGTTCCCTACTATTTCCATCATATGAAAAGCATGGTCCTTTTCTGAAGGCCCTTCTACTTCAGAGTCATCTTCAATTTCCTAGCAATATATTCAATCATTGGTTGATGTAGTGGTCATGTTGATGCAATCTTTGGCTGATACTACTCTTGTTTTGGGGGGTGATTTGTCTCTTGACCATGTTGTCTCACATCCTATTCAACCAGTGGTTTAGCAAGTGTTCGATCGGATGAAATCTTCAGTCGATCCCACTCTTCTCTTGGAGATGACCAGTCTTCAAAAGTGGTTGAGCTCACACAATATTCAGTCGATCCCACTCTCCTTTTAGGGAGTGATGAGTCTTTTGACTATGTATTTAGCATTTCTAGTTTAGTACCTTCTAAAAAAGGGGGCATTCCACTCTCTTCAATCATGCTCCCTCCAAGTCATAGGATGGTTTCCTTTGATTGAAATGATCTTGTAGAGCCTCTCCTTCCTTATTCTTCACCTTTCCAGATAACGATTCTGGTTGAATCTATGTTGAAAGGTATTTTTTGATGTGTTGTAGATGAAATATCCTCTACAAGTATTTTACCCTCCTCGGCTTGGAAAGATTTGGGTTATCCCAAGCTTGTGTCAGCTACCAATGAGTTGTTGGATTTTGACACAAGACCTAGTGAATGTATGGGGATTCTTCCTCAATTTCCTATCATGTTAGGTGGGAATATTTTTTTAATAGATATTTTAGTGGTGTTATGCCCTTTAGACTTTAATATGCTTCTTGGGAGTGATTATGTTTATTCTATGAAGGATGTGGTGTCTACACTCTTTCGTGTGATGAATTTCCCTCGCAACGGAATAATTTTCACTATTGATCAAGCTTCATATGATAATCACAATCCTAGTTCGACTTTAGCTCAGTTTTATCATTTGTATGTTCCTAGTTTTAGAGTATACTCCTCCCCACCACATGTGAATTATATGGCGTCTTATACTTGATGTCCAATTGTTCCTGAGAAGGAATATTTATAGTCATGTTTTCCTTCTCGAGACAAGGTATCGACAATTGATCAGGTGTTTTATCTAATGGGGGAATGTAAGCCTTTGCTTTCCCCTCTTGGCCCGAGTAATATGGTGTAGTATTTGTGTGTTGTCGATCCTTGGGTTCATGGATGTTGAGTTTACTTCAGATGAAGCCATCCTTGAAGCTATGATTATTGATCTTCGACCTCCTCCTAAACCGGAATCTTTAAGATTTGGTTTCCAACAAAATCCTTGGCTTGATCTTAGCAATGGGATCTACCTAGACAACTACTATTCATAAGCCTCATGGTTGTGTGGTCCTCTATACATATTTTACTTTTAGGGTTTCTTGTTTTCAAGTTCTGTATCCTTTAGCACAGGTTTTTATTAGAGGTTTCTATATTGGACTTATTAACTTCTAGGTAAGTGTTTTGGGTCTTATATATAAGACTTTGGAGACATTTTATTTGGTACCTTTTCATTCCATATAGATATGTTCTAATAGGTAATGATCTAAAAACTGACATATTGGTTGGATTTCCCCCTCGATCCATTTTTACATTATCTATTTCATTTTTACTCAAGATCGACTCCACTTAGTTTCGACACAAAACCTTCTTTGTTTTTTATAAGTGTTGTAATTCATGTCATAAATCCTATCTTCCATGGGTTCCCTAGCTTAGACTCCCTTTTCATTTTGGCACCCATTTTGCAAGTTTTCTATTATAATCGGGAGTCATGTTTAGTCCAGTCGTGACTTCGCATTGAATCTCCATATATTCTTCTCAATTTTTTTCTGGTAGTTACCTATAGGACTCCCCCTACCGCATGTTGATACTTATATCAACACCCTTTTAGATTATTCATGGAATTATACCTTCAATATACGTTAAAGGTGTCATTTATGGATGGTAGATCTTACCTCTCCATGGGTGTCCTATTTATTACCTCACTGTCCTTTTTGAAACCCATGCTATAGTTGTTTTAGTAGGCTCAAGAGCCCTTTTAGTCCCACTATTACTTTGTGTTGAAGCCTAATATCTTCTCATCAATATTGTTCTGGCCAATACCAACGGGGCTTCCTCATTTATGTGTTGAGTTTTAATTGCATCACATGCTAACTGCTCATGCTTTTAGGCCTAATGTCGGATTTAGCTTGCCATTGTTGAACCATTTTATTATGCATTCCTACTAGTTTATATCCTTGCAATTTATGTCTTTTCAACTCGACACCTTAACCCTGGAGGAAACATTCCCCAAGTATCCTTATTCTGCACATGATTCCTTTCATTGAGCATAGGTATGTTCCTTGTGGTTTGGAACTAGTTTTCTTTCCTACGACACTCGTTTCCTCCACTATACTATATTATTATTTTATTCTTTTTTGGGCTTGAATAACATGAAAAAGACAAAAAAAAAATCAAAAAACCAAAAAGAGGGGGAAATAGTCTATCTCATTTTTGGCAGCACTCTTGTCACCCTTGAACAAAGCACAATATTGAGTCAGTATCTCAGTATTTTGGGTTTAGTATGGATTTAGGAGACTCTTCCTCGTTGTTGAGTATAATATCCCCTAGTTGGTTATTCTTCCAACCATATAAATCATTTGTGGATGCCTCTTGTATCAAAAATGTATCTCAGTTTATAGTCGTGTTGCCTAAGTCATGTAATGTGTCGGTTTTTTTTTCAAGGGAAGTTTTTCTGCAGTAAGTATCTGACCTTTCAAGTCAGCCTTCTTGAGTCTTTCAAGTTCATCTCATTTCAGAAGTATCTATGTCTCTTACTCATGCTATTATAAAAGGTCCCCATTGACTTCTTGCTATAATTCCTGCTCTTATCGACTCCGACACACTACTCTAAGAGTATGACTAGCTAGATTAGCAGCATGGGCCTATTTTCATTATTGATAGGTGACCTTGTGCTCAGCAGATGACAAACCATCATTGGTGTAACGTCCCCAGCCACCAATAGGCTCATAAACGCCACTTCTTGGACACCTCTCTTAGATATGATACCATTTCGCAACGTCCCCACCCACCAACGGGCCAAGAAATGTAACACAACCAACAAACTACTAATCTATGATAATAGGTTAAATCTTCATCACAGAGTACATATATATTACATGCATTTCTAATGAAATAAAAGGCAATAAAATATACTACTACCATACTAACTCATGCAAAATTGATCGTAAATCATACATGCAACAAAAGCACATGATAACATTGTAAAAATCATAGAAATGCACAACTTGTTGTTGGGAAATAATACCCTACGGACTAGCAAACTAGGGTCAGATTTGCATGCAGATTTTGTCCTTAAAGAAATGACCTTTGAACCTACTGCCCAAAACTTAAACCCCTCTTTAAAGACACATGCATGGAAAGGAACTACTAACCTTTTTACTGATGTTTGGTGTAGATCCTCTGTTGCGCTTTGCCCGCTTACTTGCGCTGCTCCTTTCAAAGTGAACCTGTAATCAAGACAAAACACTACGCATGCATGCTACTTTTCTACTTGAGGTTTAAAAATTAAGCATAAATTACACAAATCATAGATAACTCATGCATTGGGACAGGAAAAGNATTCTTTTATTATTTTCAAAATGAATCAACTTACAATCAAAGTCGAGACCGGCCACTGCTCCTTGATCCTGATCCTGGGCTCCTCCTCTTCTTTTTCCTCCAACTTATTTTCGTTAATTCTCCTTAGGCTCGAGGAAAGGCTAAAGGGTTGGGACAACTAGATTCAGCAAATGGGCAGAGTTTCTTCGCTATAATTTTTTCTTTTCAAATGGTACCCATACCCCTTCTTTTATAGGCTAGAAGGAGCTAGGGTTTTGGACGAACTCTCGACCATGCATGGCCAGGAGTTTCAGTTAACTGACCCATAGCTTTTTGTCCCGTCAGCAACTTTCATGTTTTTGTGCTTTGTTAGGTAAACGCGGGCTGTAGTAGGCCTGCCAGTGTTCACCCACGTGCAGTAGTGGGTTAGGGCGTGTGTACCTTCACCCAAGAGGATTTTCAAAGAGGTTTCTCAGTAGATGTTTTGGAAATGAAGGGATATGAGTTGGCCTGATGCCAGGTAAGCATGTGTGGTGCAATTTAGGGTTATAATAGATGCCCCCTAATGTGTGAGGTCATAAGAGCATCTGATGGCCGAAATACATTACCAATCTTCTACCAATCTGTACTGATATGCTAAATGAGTGAGCCCAAGAATCAGGAATCAGGAGGTGTCGTCTGCAAAATAACAAATGTCTTACCGAGGCGGGCATGCCCATGCTTGGGATAAAATAGAACCATGGATACCAATCAAATACATTGTAGATCCATG
>JASDQU010011945.1:128707-164853 GCA_032191745.1 Picea mariana
TCGGAAGAAATGTAAAAAAATATTTTATGGTCCTTGAGGGAAAGAGAAAAGATTTAATTTATTTTAGTAGATAAATTAAAAGTAATAATTTTCATACACATAAATAAATTACTATAAAAGATGTTAAAAGCTTTTGATTATTTTTTAATCTTAAATTTTACAGCGAATATTTTTTTAAAACACTTAATATAATTTTCAATATTTCTATGCGATGGTACATATGGTTATCATCACTTTGAGTTAACATTTTGTTTTTATGAACTAAAAGATAGCAAGAAACCTTTTTTTATTTTTCTTTTATTTATTTAGAATAACAAGTTATTGAGATCATTAATAATACAAATACTATAAAATCAAGTCTTAATGTATTTATAAGAAGGGTATTTCAAAAGAATGTTTTTGATGTTTCACTTTTTTAATTATAACTCAAGATTATAAATTAATTCTTCATAGAGTTTTAAGTTATCCAACACTTTCCTCATAAAGTCATGGGATTGTTTTCTATTTTAGTAATATTAATTTGTTAATTTTATTTTTTAAACTAACATATAAGAGAAATAATTTTAATCTTTTAGTTTGTGGTTAATGATTTTTTCTATGATATATCAACTTTCTTTTATTCTCTATTTTTTGATGACACAAAAAATGATCATAAACCTAGTTGTAACGATGATTTGGATATTGTCAATAATTTGAAAACTGTTCTCTTCTTGAATTCTCCTTTAGCTTAGCTAGGAAACAACATCCTTATGCCATCTTATTTTAAACAATGCAATGCTAAGAATCATTTTACCTTTAATGTTAATTATCTTGTGCTTATAATATTAAATCATTAAGGATATATGGAATAATAAGTGTATCAAAAAAGACTTTTAATTTTGCTAAAATCCAAAATCCACTTTATTAATTTTTTTCTTCACATCATAATTCCAAGGAGGTTGCACGAAATTGATGGATAAAAAAGTGTCAATGCGGTGTGAAGGAACGTGCGCATGCAGAAACACGTGTGTGTTCCTAGAAATGCATACACATTCTTAATCCTATAGCCTCGATACTCACCAAACCACCACACACACTTTCCAACTCATATTATTTATACACATGTGCATTCTACAGAAACACGTGTTTAGGAACGTGTGCGCATTATCGAAAAGAGTTCAAAATGAAAAGATTGTGTGTGTGCTTTAGGAATGCACATGTGTTCATAAAGAGCATGTGCATTATTAGGAACATGAACATGCATGGGTGAGTGCACAAAGTTGGTGGACGAAAAAGTTGCAAGGGGGTCAGTAGGAACGCGCACTAGCAGAAACACACATGTGCTCCTAATCCTATAGGTTTGGAAAGGCTCAAACCTCAAGTCAGCATGCCATGTAGGTTGGTTGGCAGGAATGTGCACATGTTCTTAAGAACGTGTGCACATTCCTGAGAACACATGCACATTCCTAGGAACACGCATGTGTTCCTATTGTGCCTGATTTTTAAGGGACTGTGGTCATGTTTTGTGCTCATTTGCACACCGCTCCACACGATTTTCCCAATTGGAACAAGAAAACAAGGATAATAGAGGAGGAGGAAAACCCGAGATCTTTCCACCGTGTCCATTGCAAGAAAGGTATGGTTGATTTTTTGTCACTTCCTCTTGGATTTGCAAAAAATACAAAACAATTAGTCATAGGTTATGGATGTAAATCCCAATGATATTGAACACTTATTAGCTAGGTTTACTACAAATAATTAATGCTTGAATGTAAATCTCTCAACAATTCACTAATATTGTATAGGTTTATTTCAAGTTCAATGTAAATATAAGGAATAGTTTTTCTTTGTTTTACACAAAATTATGCTAATGATTTTATTGGGTTAAATTGAAATTGTTGTTTGTAATACGTTTTTCACAAGTCCACTTATTAAATTTCCTTTTTAAAATGTAGCATACATTATAAAATGGAACCTGAAGACAATGTAAACTGCCAACCAACAGACCAAGGAAAGGAAAACACCAACCCACCACAACCACCCAACTTAAACACCCAAATTAATGAGCGGTTGGACACATTAAGAAACCTTGTAAATAAATTAAGGGGCACAAGAAAACCAAGCAAAGAGTCCTTTGCCACTTCTTTGGACATCATTTTGAGGTTCGTTGCAAGTGCCCAAGGGAAACTGAATTCTATTTATAAATATAGGGAAATAATGTTTGAGTATTAAAACATTGGATTAGATAGAAAGAAATTTGGAGACTTGGGTATATCAAAACAACAAATGATGTCTATTTTTATTGATCCTCGATCTCAACAACAACCACCCATGACCAAGAAACGAATTTTCATTGACTGGTGCATCCACCCACAAAGTAGTCAAAACTGGATAGATAGGTGGTACATGGTATTTGATAAACCTCCTTGCAATAAGAGGAAGGTGCCTTTATATTTTTTGTGAAAATTATGGGATGAATTTATTTTGGGTCAATATGTCAACTACTTCGACTTTCGTGACTTCTAGGTGGTGGGTCGAGGGTTTTCACAAGACAAAGAGAATGATAGGTGTGATCCCATGTTAGGTCCTTGTCCCTCCAGGCAAAGGCCTAACCCCCCTACTCAACATCCTCCTATTGTAGAGAGATTGTAGTAGGTACAGTTAGCTATATCATTATTGACTCAAACCCTAGTGCAACATGGTAACTTTGTTGCACTATCTCGGGAGGAGGTGCCTGTCAGTGACATTGATAGAGGGGTCGAAGATTCACCCTATACAAAAAAGTGTAGTGAGGAGAGGGAACATGGACATAGCAGTCATCCATGCGAACCTCATAAATGCTCGAGTTGTGGGCAGACCTTGATCCGGATTAGGAGCGGAATGAACTGATTAACATGCTAAATACAATAAACACAGAGATATGAAGAACAACACAGATATTCAATGAACAATATCTTCTATTGAATAAATGAAATAGGCTGAAACTATAAAACTGCAGAACTGAAACACTTGCTCGAATGGTGGTAGTTATCTTTAAAAAGAGATGTGGTTGCTAGACACATCCATCTGAGAATAATCATTATCATGAGGCTCGAGAGTCCTTTTTGATATTACTCATGAATGAAAAAACCCTAGACATCCAAAAACCTAACCCTAGAAGGTGAAACGCCAAAAGTCATGTGGGCTCATATGGGTAAGTTGGTACCTCAACTTCCCAGGGTCGTAACTTTTGCATGCGACCTTCGTTTTAGGCACGTGATAACCCGTTGGAAAGTTCTTTCATAGAAATACACATTACACTGACAATCTCTGACTATGTCTACAATTTTATTGTGGCGAACCAAAAAAAATTAGTTTAGGGCTCCAAATGGGCCTAGAAGTACAACAAGAAGTGTTGACATGAAAACATACAAAATAATCTAGTTGGATTAGGTGAGAGTCCACTATTATCCACCTAGATGATGTGTATGGATTCATAAATCCCTAGAAGTGTATAACCCACAATTACAAAGAAGTACAGAAGAACATTTTTAACTAAAAATGGACAAGAGGAGACAATTGGAATAGGTGGGCTTCCACCAATATCCACCTGGATCAATCGTCCCCTCTTAGGAAGAAATGGTGTCCATTGTGTTGAGTTCCCCCATCAGGTGAGGAAACTTCTGCTGGATTTGACCCCAGGTGAGCCACTTGCCTTGGTGGAGGAGCTTCCCTACCTTGACAACCCGATAAAGCTAGATCCTCTGCTAGCGAGTGCCCTTGACCTATGTCTCCACTATTTGATCAGTGGATGATTTTTCCATGCATTCAGGGTTGAGCTCTGTTGGTGTCAGCTTGTAACATCCTCAGCCTCACACCGGATGGGACATACCACTCCTCAGATGCTTTACTTATATTTGAAACCGTATTTGTAACATTCTCAGCCTTCAATAGGCCAAGCCATGCTACCCCTGAACACTCTTTCATGCTCAGATACCAATTTGTAACGTCTCCAACCATTCATGCCGGGCCACACTACATCGGAGAACACATTCGTTCTCTATGCGGAACGTACTAGAACGTACTTAGCATCCTAACTAAGTTATGTCACATATAATTTTCTAACTGCATGCAATTAAAACATATGCGCACACAGAACTCTTGCGGAAGATTAATATATAAAAAAACTTGAATAGACAAATATGCTATGTAAATGCATGAATTCACACTGAAATAACAATAAACATATACATGAAATACCCATAAGCATACAGACAACTATAATCACGAATAGGATAAACCCATAAAAATAACACGTGAATAACAATGCAACATGTAAATTAATCACACAATTGACACTTATCTTTGTGAGAATATCACCAACTGTGTCCAGACCTTCCACGAACCTCTCAACCTTAGACCACACTGTTCATCCCTCTCAACAGTGAGTCACCCCCAAGCTAGGACTAAACTCCACTCATGTAAAGAGTTTACTAACCAAGCTAAAGGCTCATGAACAACAGGAAAGACTCTGTCTCAGGTGCTCACTCAACTAACAACCTACAATCCCTCATTCCCCAGATGCTTTTCCCACCCAAGGAAGTGTGCCCCTTCTCTGCTCAATAGTCCCTCGGTTGCCCCACTTCCCTTCCAGGGCTTCAACAACATGAAGGATAGGAAGTCTCAGAGCCCTGCAGCTGTAGTTCAGCACCTTCGAGAAATCAATCCCCAACAATTATCTCATCTAAGGAATTTCTCATGGGCCTGACAACCCGCCTCTTCAATATCCTAGGGGCCTGACAACCTGCTTCTTCAATCCCTCTCCCAAGCTAATAGTTACCCAATATAAGGCTTTGGATACGGGTTTAGGTAAAGTCATGAAGATATAAATGATATCTCAATAGTTTTCAATCCTCCTAGATGATTCACTGTATATCTCACTGATGGATGAATCAGGGGAAAGATGATGGTTTGAATGATGGAGATTTCCCTGAAATGAACTAATTCCAACAATATGTATGCATGCCCCCAACTTGACACTTGTCATGTTGGAAGCTACTTTGGCCCACTTGGCCCCAACTTAGAACTTAGGATAACATAATTATCCATACTTTATAAGTTAATAAATATTAATATAATATTCCTTAACTTAGCCCCTTCCCTTTCCCTAACTAGTGGAGTTTAGTCCCCCATCTCTTTTATCGTGGTCGGTCTTTGCGTAGTGATATATTTTATATAAAATATGAGATATGTATAAAATTAGGAACACTGGCCTTTAACATCTAGGCTCTCTAGCCTAATCAAAACATAAGCATCCTAGCTTATAATATTGGCTCACTAGTATGTAAAACATATCATATACACAAGGCTCCCTGACCTCTACATCGCGCACACTTAAGATGCTGCGCACGGTATCTCGAAATGTACACACTTCCTCATTTTATTGCGCAGTACATGCACGCACTATGCCATGAAATGTGCATACCAAAATGATATCAAATCAGCTCACCAACTTATGTACATTTGTATTTACATTTGCAATTGGGTTCAGCTTTAGGGATATTACATAGCTATTCTGGGATCTCTAAGGTGTCCAATAATGGTGGAAAATATGGCCGAAGGAAGTCCACATTGAACACTGGGTGTAGGCCAAGGAAGGGTGGAGCATTGAGCTCAAAATAATTGCTACCCACATCCTTGGTGATAGTGTAAGGCCCATAGTGAAGTGGGCGGAGCTTTCAATGGGGCCCCGTGAGACGCTCCTTCTGCAAATGTAACCAGACTTTGTCTCCAAACTGAAACTGGTGCAGTACCCTATGTTGGTCATGGAATTTCTTGTACTTAGCATTGGATTTTTGAAAACTCTCTTGGACCTATTGGCAGATGTGTTGAATCTACTCAATGAATTTGGTGGCTTTTTCGGTCTCAGACTGAACATGGAAAGAGTTTTTCTATGTGGTGTCAAGAGATACTGCAACATCAATGTGACCCAAGGGTTGGAATCCCAGCCCCACCTGAAATGGGTTATGGTCGATGGAGCTATGGAGAGCCATGTTGTAACTGTGTTGAACATAGGGTAGAATAGCATCCCATGTATGTGGATTCTTAGAGTTGTACATGCGCAGAATGTGAAAAATCATCTGATTGATGAACTTTGTTTGGACGTCTGTTTGGGGGTGGAAAGAAGTTAATTTAGTGAGTTTGGTGTTCAACAGTGACCAGAGAATCAACCAAATGGTGTTGAATAACCTGATTTCTTGGTCGGAGATGATGGTCTGTGGTATCCCAAAATGGACCCACACTCGTTCAAAGAAGAGCTTGATAGTATAGTGTGATATTATTCTTGCAGGATGTGGGGATGGCCATCTTTGAAAACTGATCAACGACCACAAATACACAGTCATTGCCTTGCTTGGTGGATGGAAGTTCAAACATGTAATCCATTGAGATGGATTCCCAAGGCTTCTCAAGAGTAGTAAGAGGGGTGTATAAGCCTTGCTTCTTGATGGTCATCTTGCAAATGGAACATGAAGTGCAATATAAAATATACTTGTTGAAGTCTTGTCAAAGTTTTGGCCAATAAAATTTTTTCTGAAGAATAGCCACAGTTTTTTCCACACCAAAATTTCTTGCCATCCGAATGTAGTGGGCTTCCAAAATAAGCTTTGCACGCTCGCTTGTAGGAACATAGAGATGGCCCAGATGGCATAATATTATGTCCTAAATGTGAAAATTGGCGACAATCACACATGTACCCAAGAAATGATAGGTGGTGGTGAAGTCTGGATCTTGTTGATAAAGGTGGGGCCACTCAGATGCCTCATGTCCACAAGAATGGAGCACAATGGTGAGGGAATCCATGGGAGGTTGACTGAGGTAGTCAACAGCATGATTTTAGATCCATGTCTTATACTTTATGTTGATATGGAACTGCTACAGGTAGGTGGACCACTTCTAATGGCGGTCATTCTGCAATTTTCCTATGTCTGTATGAACTGCAGAGGCTTGTGATTAGTGTGGATGATCATCTCCTTTCCCAAAATGTAATGTTTCCATTGATGACAGGATTGTATGATGGAATACATCTCTTTTTCATAGGTGGGTTATTTTCGAAAAATATTTGAGATTGTCTCACTATGGTATTCCACTGAATAATTGTGCTAAGTGAGAACTACACCTACAACATAGTCAGATGCATCAGTCTCAATCTCAAATGGTTTTTGCAGATCGAGAAAGGAGAGTAATGGAGCTGAGTACAAGCGATGCTTTAGATCATCAAATGCTCATTGTTGTTCCTTCCCCCACACAAACGTTTCCCTTCCACCTCCCATGGTCACCTGGTTGAGGGCCCATGCAATATGGGAGAATCTTAACATGAACCATCAGTAGAAGTTGGCCAGTCCCAAGAAGCTTCGAAGCTCGATTAGTGTGGTCAAGGTTGGCCAGTCACGGATGACTTGGATATTAGCTATATCAACATGTACCCCATGCTCATAAACAATGTATCCCAAGTATTGGACCTTGTTCATGCCAAAATAATTTTTTCCAGGTTGGCATATAGCTTGTGCTGCCACAGAGTGCTCAAAACTTGTTGAATATGTTGCATGTGCTCCTCCCAAGTTTGGTTGAAGATGAGGATGTCATCCAAATATACCACCACAAAAGAGTTGGAGAAGGGTCTCAATACATCATCCATCAACCTCATGAAAGTGGTTGGTGCATTTTTTAAGCCAAAGGGCATGATCAATCATTCGAAGAGACCTTCTTTAGATTTAAAGGTTGTCTTCCATACATCAATTGGTTCGATGGGAACATGGTGGTAGCTAGACTTTAGGTCAATATTTTTGAAGAAATTTTCCCCCTTGAGTTGTTCAATAAGGTCATCAATTATGGGAATTAGGTATTGGTTCCTGATTGTGATTTTGTTTAAGGCTATGTAATCAATGCGACGTGGCCAAGTGTTGTCCTTCTTTTGCACCTGTACAATCGGGCTTCGGCAAGGGAAGGATTTGGGTCTGATGTGCCCCTTTTGAAGAAGCTATTGGATATGATGCCTTATTTCATCATTTTCCATTGGTGAGCAGTGATATACTGGTCCATTAGGTAGAGGTGCATCGGGGGTTAGATCATTTGGATGCTTGAATTGGTAGTGCATCGGTACCCTAGTGGGTGAGGAGAACATGTCTCTGTATTCTTCCACAATCTCATCCACTTGCTTCTGCTGCAAAGAGAGGCTTTGTGTAAAGTCAATAGATGTGGAGGAAACCTTCTGCTTACTATGAGCACGGATCACAAATAATACTAACTTTCCGGTCTATGAAATGACCTTACTGCATTTCTTAGCAGAGATTAAAGAAATATCATTGGGCAGTACTACCTCTGGTATCCTGTATAATTGTCTACACAAATCAATAATAACACTTCAGGGTCTAGACTCATCCACACCATGAAACTTCCATAAATATGGTTGTCCTAAAAGAACATCAAAAATTCGAGGGGAGAAATATCACACAATACCTCATCTTTGAAAGGATTGATGCCATAGGGCAGACGACAATGTTGGCTGACACAAAGATATATTCCTTGGTGAAGCCAACCGATGGTGTAGGGATGTGGGTGCGGTGTGGTTGATAGGTCCAGCCACTTGACGACCTATGTTGAAATCAGGTTCTTCTTACTGCTACTATCGACAATGAAATGAAGCATATCCCCCTTTACCCACATCTGTGAGTGAAAGAGGCATTATCCTTCCTCTAGTTCTTCTGGTTTTCTTGGACAAAATTTTGTGGTAGTGATAGTGACACTTGGTTCAACATCGATGATCCAATTTAGTCCTTCAATCTTTGATTCAAAATCAGAATCAGCCTCTGACTCAGAATCCTTTAGCTCGACTATGAGTGACTTCTTGGAGCAGCATTATTCAGTGTTGTTCCAAGGGATTTTATGGTACTCACACCATTTTCTCATTTCCTTCTTTGTCTTCTCATTGCCCTTCTTGTTTTGTGGCTTGGACTAGTTTTCCTAAGAGTGGCCATATCTTCTCTATCCCCTTGTTGTGTGGGTTGGGCATGCCTTTTCCCTGCTTCGGTTGTGAGGAGTTTGCAGATCCAAAATCTCGCGTCTTCTGCTTAAATTTATGCTCAATCTTCACAATGTATATATAAGTCATACCCAATGAGGTGATGTCCAGAAAATCCATTTATTTTTTGATGTACCTATGAAAAAAACCTCGTTATTTGAGCACAAAATCTCACTCAGAGTCTTTGATACCCAATTTGGTGGGCAGGGTATGGAACATATTGCTGAAATCTGGTATTGTCTGGTCCCTTTCTTGATGCAGGGTGGTCCATCTGGTGTACTGGTCCTTGTAGCTTTCCAATAGGGTAGTATTGTTATTTAATGGCATATGAGAAGGAACCCCATTTAGGGGAAACCACAAATATTGAAAATTCCTATATGGCTCTTTTCTCAGAGTAAGTGTCCCACCAGTCCTTAACACGGGGTATGACCTTAAGGAGTGAAAAAGTAATCTTTTCCCTATTGAAAAAATTGTAGACCGAAAAATACCCTTCAAGAAGATTCAACCATTTATCTGCAACATTTGTATCTAGTAGTCCTTCAAATAATGAAATATCAAAATTTACCTAAACCTTGAAGGGGGTTGCATGGCCGCTTGATGAAGATGCTTCTCTTGTGGGCAGCCATCGAAGGATCTGCGCAAAGTTGTCTATCATTTTGTTCCTTTGTCACGCAAGGGCTTCCTTGAGCAACAATTTAAAAGGATCTCCTGCTCCATCATATTTATTTTCATCACCCATGATTTGTTATCTGGCTCAGGGAGACCGATATTACAATGGATCGATTGGTTCGAGTCCCAATTTCTTGTACCCAAATCTTGTCAGGGACATGCACGAAGAAAAATAAATGAAGAGAAGACTGCTCTAATACCATTGATCCGGATTTAGGAGTAGAACAAATTGATTAATAGACTGAATACAATAAACACAAAGATATGAAGAAAAACATATATATCCAATGAACAATATCTTCTATTAAATAAATGAAATAGGCTAAAACTATAAAATTGTAGAACTGAAACACTTGCTCAAATGGTGGTCTCTATCTCTGAGAAGATATGTGGGTTCTACGTGTATCTGTCTAAACAAAATCATTACAATGAGGCTCCAGAGGCCTTTTTGATATTACGCATGAATTCAAAAACCCTAGACATCCAAAAACCTAACCCTAGAAGGTGAAACACCAAAATTCATGTGGGCCCCTATGGGTAAGTTGGTACCTCAACTTTTCAGGGTCATAACTTTTTCATACAACCTTCATTTTAGGTGCGTGATAACCCATTGGAAAGGTCTTTCAGAGAAATACACATTACGTCATAAAACTTTGACTCTATCTACTGTTTGACTATGGCAAGCCAAAAAAACACTGTTTAGGGCTCCAAAATGTCCTTGGAAGTACAACAAGATGTGTTGACATGAAAAATTATAAAATAATCTAGTTCGATTAGGTGAGAGGCCACTAGTATCCACCCGGAAGATGTGTAGGGATTCAGATAGCCCCAAAAGTGTAGAACCCACAATTACAAAGAAGTACAAAAGAATGTGTTGAACAAAAAATGGACAAGAGGAGCCAGTTGGAATAGGTGGGTTGCCACCAATATCCATCACGATTAGACTTGCTATGGGCCTATGGAGGCTAGTCGATAGCAAATCTTCAAGAAAGAGGTTAGTATATTAACCATCTATATGTTCTTCATTGTTATATATTTATATGGTATTTTGTGTATTTATATCACTACATCGTTACGGTTTTTTGCAGTTGTTACATCCGTGCAATAGACCCTCTACACCCATGGATGCATCAGTGCATGTCTCCACTAATGCATCAATAGAGGCATTTTTCTCATTTAGTGTACTCCATACTCAGGTATGTGTCACATTCGATAAATTCACCATGGTCATTTATTTATGTTATGTCATCCTCTAATTTTTAATGTTCTTCTATTTCTACAGGTTGTGGGACTAAATAATGTTGAGGAATGTCCATATGGGATGGACATATCACCTGTATCATAGGTTTCATGTGTAGAGTTAAATATCGTTTAAATATAAAAAAAATGTATTTTTGTTGTTGAATTTTACTATTTGGTACTAATAGTTCAATATTATTAATATGTATGCACGATGTTCACATATTCACTAGTCCACTCCCTAGGAACCTGGCCTCTGCTCATGGGTTAACTTAATCTAGGACAAGGGAGTTGTCATCACTTGTAAAACCTATGGGGGTCCATTAACGCCCACCACTAGCATATTTCTTATTTATTGCATCCTCAGTGGATGCACCCACAGGCCACCCATCCGAACCACCTCTTCCATCACATCCATCCATAATGGATGCACCCATATGCATTATACCATAATTTTCCACACCAATTGCATTGTGAGATGGCTTAGTCCTTATTCCTGACTTGCAATCATAAATCTCAAGTTCCCTCATCAAAGTCACTTAAAAACAATGATTTTTCTTATAGCCATGGGTCACCTTGGTGAAACACACGGACATCCATGCCTTGTTAGTGTACAACTTGCAGATGCCCTCAAAAAATGTGAAAAATAAAATAATTCCACGTTTTCGAGCAGGTATTTTGGTTAGGATCATTTCCCAACCTACCTTAGCCCATACCAAATGGATTTCAACCTCCTTAAATTCTTGAGGATGGAATAAATGCACCTTTTGGGGAATGGATTAGGAGGACAACCTAGGTGCAAAGATATGCTAAAGAAATTGCAAGTCTCCTTATTCCCCTTCATCCTCTGAGTAACATCCCTGAACCTAGAACCCTTGTTCTAGCTTTAAGGAAGGGAAATATTTTTTAGTTATGCTTGAAGGACCTTTTGGAGGAACCTGGGAGGTTGGCTTCGAGGCAGTGTGGATGGTTGGAGTCGGGTTGTAACTACTTCTTTTACCATTGCTAATAAAGAGTTCTATTTTCCCCAAACTTGTGTAGTATTGATTCAATTTGTTTATGTATGCCTAATTACTCTACATATTTGAATCTATCATTTACTTGTATGATTTTATAATATAACTAACTTGTTGTATCAATTTATTGATATTATTTTGCAGGTTAACTCAAGCAGGATTCAATAGAAGTACAAGGGTCAAGAGTGGGGAATGACACCGAATATAAGGATACAAGGTGTGAAACTTTCTTCCCCTCTGATAAAGTAGTTATTGCATTACAAGTCTTGTGTGTGGGTTAGGTTTCTATCTTTCACTTGCTCAATCTATGTTGTGACATGGCCCAAAGTCATAGGGGGGAATCCCATAACAAAATTGGCGACCATACTGGGTATTCTCCTAGTTTTGGTCAATCTTATGGTTTCTTGTTTTTCTCTTGTTGTTGTGATTTTATGTGTTTTATATTTTTTCTTTATAAAGCATTATCCTTTTAGAAAATTTTATCAAATTTATGGAAGCCCTCCTTCTGGAGTGGATTTTTATTTTTTCTAAAATTCTTAGCCCATCCACAAGTTGCTCCTTTATAACCCAAAGACATCCATGATTTTCTAGTGTATGACCCCAAGATATTCACGAGTCTTAATACACACAATCATGGACATGTGTAATTTTTTTGTTTATAAAAAACTCTCTCTCATATGGAAGGTGTTGGTTGGTTGTTCATTTTTGGCAGAGCCTCCTAGGTGTCTTTCTTGTTTCTTTTTGCTTTCTCAAGTCCTTGAAAACTTCTAAGTCACAGAAAATATCTTTCTCTTGGTTTCCCAGTGTTCTTGGATTATTTTATCTTCCATTTTAAAGCCAAGAATCGTGTATCCTACAATTTCTTGTAGCATATTTTGTTAGTTTTGCTTTGATAGAAAGAAAATGAAAAAACCTAGTGTTTTGCTAGTTAGGTCTCTTTCTTTCTTTGCATTGTTTTTCATTATTATTTGAAAAAGAAAAATATGTTAGCATAGGATTTTGTTTTCTACTCACCTTAAAGAATTTCAAAAGAAAAATAAGAAAGAACACCCTTTGTTTTCTTCTTTTTCTTTTCTCAAAAGGCTACATTGTCATCTTGCATCGGAAAGAAGAAATTTGCATTTAAAGTTTGAAGGACCATTCATTCATTTTCTTGTTGAAACTCTTTTTAATTTGAAGAAATAATGTAAATTTTTCTTTGCTAGTGTTCTTATAATTTTCATTTTTGCAAGAGTCTCAAACAACATCAATTTCACTTTGTACCCTTTGAGTAAAAACAACCACTAAAAAAAATGCTAAACTTAAAATGTACTATACTTTGTTTCTAGGGTTCAAAAACAAATTTAGGATAGGGCCTTGGTTTAGGTTAGAGAGTTATTTTCTCCATGGAAAAAAAACAAACATAGGAGTCTGAGTTAGGGAGAGTCAAATCCAATTTTTGTATAAGTATAGCTGGGAGCCTCCTCTAATAAAAGAGCTAAAAATGAGGTTGCATAAATGAGATCCAAGGAGATTCCCCTCCAAATATCAACTGAGCATAGTGGAGAGATCGTATATTGGGGGTTTCATTAGTGCCTTTACCTATGTGAGAGGCAGTGATTTCAAATCTTTAGGGTTTTTTACCCTACCCATACGTTCAATCGTGACTATTGATTGCACCTCCCAGATGTTGATTGCGAGTTGGTAACATTAGTTTATTTTCCTATGGAACTCAAAGGTGACTCCAGGGGTTTTTCGTGGTACCTGGGGTAGATATTGTATCACACTTTTCAGTACTATTGGAGAGTACCCTATGAAGTGTGGGTACTTGAATAGGATAAGGTTGGTTAGTGGAGGTCTAGATAATTGCTTCTCACTCCTTCGTTTGTTGGTCCACATGACTTAATAAACCCATGCCTTCATCTGAAAGTCCCTTTCCACTTTTTCACTACTTTGGAATCAGGACCTCTTCCACCTGGGATGAATATTTGTAAAAGTTATTTTCTTGTGATGTTTCTCTTAGTTATTTTTATTGGAGTGTTACTTTGTGTAGTTGGCCTTATGTTGTTTCATTGTCGTCACTTTTAGATCATTGATTTAGGGTGGTTGACCAACCACTCCACTACTCAAGAAGAACCCCTGGTCTTTCTCTTGAAATCATGGAGACACCTCCTAGAAGGCGTGGGTTTTTATACCACTGGTTCGTCAGAGTTAGTTCATGATAATTTTATGGACATGAAAATTCCTGCAAGGGATGGACTTGTGCATAAGAATGATATAGAAAAATTTCTAGAGGATTCCAACCAAGGGACCCTTGCCTAAGGGGATTCTTATGCTTTTCCTTTCTTTGGAAATGTTTGTGCCCCCTTGATGGACACTTTGAACATTCTATGGTTGATGTACAAATATTGGTTTGGTTGTGAATAAGTGAGAATTTCCTAAATTCCCTTATCTCAGATAAGCACTTTATGTCATGGGCATCGAATGGATGTTGATCCTTTATCTTCTACACCAGTGAATTATGCTCCTTATTTTTCTCCCTCTTATCATGAAAGTCTTGTTACTAGTAACCAGAAGTATAAAAGGAATAGGAAGAGTAATAAGAATAAGACACAAACCTATACTAGTCATGTTGGAGGTCTCCACCCGACCTCTGTTGGTCATGTTGTGGGAAAGAAACCAACCATTTTGAGTCACACTCAAAGAAAAAGTCCAGTCATTGTGAGTCATATTGTCATTATTTCACCAACCTTTGCGAGTCATGTTGGATTCATGTCACAATCCTCTCCTATCCATGTTGGGGGCATGATACTAGCCTTTGAAATTCATGTTGGGAGCAGGTCATTGGTCACTACGAGTCATGTTGGGGGAATTTATATATGTGAGAATCCTAGATGTATAGTACATAAGCCCAAGTTACCTTATAATATTTTCATGGGAGATCACCTTACTCATTTGTTCCCTGCTATTTCCATCGTATGAAAAGCATGGTCCTTTTCTGAAGGCCCTTCTACTTCAGAGTCATCTTCAATTTCCTAGCAATATATTCAATCATTGGTTGATGTAGTGGTCATGTTGATGCAATATTTGGCCGATACTACTCTTGTTTTGGGGGGTAATTTGTCTCTTGACCATGTTGTCCCACATCTTATTAAACCAGTGGTTTAGCAAGTGTTCGATCGAATGAAATCTTCAGTTGATCCCACTCTTCTCTTGGATATGACCAGTCTTCAAAAGTGGTTGAGCTCACATAATATTCAGTCGATCCCACTCTCCTTTTAGGGAGTGATGAGTCTTTTGACTATGTATTTAGCATTTCCAGTTTAGTACCTTCTAAAAAAGGGGTCATTCCACTCTCTTCGATCATGCTCCCTCCAAGTCCTAGGATGGTTTCCTTTGATTGAAATGATCTTGTAGAGCCTATCCTTACTTATTATTCACCTTTCTAGATAATAGTTCTAGTTGAATCTATGTTGAAAGGTATTTTTCGATGTGTTGTAGATGAAATATCCTCTACAAGTATTTTACCCTCCTCGGCTTGGAAAGATTTGGGTTATCCCAAGCTTGTGTTAGCTACCAGTGAGTTGTTGGATTTCGACAGAAGACCTAGTGAATGTATGGGGATTCTTCCTCAATTTCCTATCATGTTAGGTGGGAATATTGTTTTAATTGATATTTTAGTGGTGTTAGGCCCTTTAGACTTTAATATGCTTCTTGGGAGTGATTATGTTTATTCTATGAAGGATGCGGTGTCTACACTCTTTTGTGTGATGAATTTCCCTCACAACGGAAGAATTTTCACTATTGATCAAGCTTCATATGATAATCACAATCCTAGTTCAACTTCAACTCAGTTTTATCCTTTGTATGTTCCTATTTTTAGAGTATACACCTCCCCACCACATGTGAATTATATGGTGTCTTATACTCGATGTCCAATTTCTACCTGAGAAGGAATATTTACAATCATGTTTTCCTTCTCGAGACAAGGTATCGACAATTGACCAGGTGTTCTATCTAATGGGGGAATGTAAGCCTTTGCTTTCCCCTCTTGGCTCGACTAATATGGTGTTTCCTCTTGAGTCTCATCTTACTTTTTGTGAGACCTCGAGCCCTGGTATTTGTGTGTTGTCGATCCTCGGTTTCATGGATGTTGAGTTTCCTTCAGATGAGGCCATCCTTGAAGCTATGATTATTGATCTTCGACCTTCTCCTGAACCGAAAGATTTAAGATTTGGTTTCCAATGAAATCCTTGGCTTGAGCCTAGCAATAGGATCTACCTAGACAACTACTATTCATAAGCGGCATGGTTGTGTGGTCCTCTATACATATTTTACTTTTAGGGTTTCTTGTTTTCAATTTCTGTATCCCTTAGCACATGTTTTTATCAGAGGTTTCTATATTGGACTTATTAACTTCTAGGTAAGTGTTTTGGGTCTTATATATAAGACTTTGGAGACATTTTATTTGGTACCTTTTCATTCCATATAGATCTATTTTGATAGGTAATGATCTAAAAACTGGCATATTGGTTGCATTTCCCCCTCCATCCATTTTTACATTATCTGTTTCATTTTTACTCAGGATCGACTCCACTGAGTTTCGACACAAAACCTTCTTTGTTTTTTAGAAGTGTTGTAATTCATGTCATAAATCCTATCTTCCATGGGTTCCCTAGCTTAGACCCCCTTTTCATTTTGGCACCCATTCTGCAAGTTTTCTATTAGAATCGGGAGTCATGTTTAGTCCCGCCGTGACATTTCATTGAATCTCCATATATTCTTCTCAATTTTTTTCTGGCGATTACCTATAGGACTCACCCTACCACATGTTGATACTTATATCAGCACCTTTTTAGATTATTCAATAGGTATTGTGTTCCTTATTGGCATATAGAGTAGGTGTCATTCCACATACACTATGATTTATCCATATCATTCACATATCTTCCATAGGGTCCACCCCATCCATTCGTGGCATCATACCTTCAATATACGTTAAAGGTGTCATTTATAGATGGTAGATCTTACCTCTCCATGGGTGTCCTATTTATTACCTCACTATCATTTTTGAAACCCATGCTATAGTTGTTTTAGTAGGCTTGAGAGCCCTTTTAGTCCCACTATTACTTTGTGTTGAAGCCTAATATCTTCTCATCAATATTATTCTAGCCAATACCAATGGGGCTTCCTCATTTATGTGTTGAGGTTTAATTTCATCGCATGCTAACTTCTCATGCTTTTAGGCCTAATGTCGGATTTAGCTTGCCATTGTTGAACCATTTTATTATGCATTCCTACTAGTTTCTATCCTTGTAATTTATGTCTTTTCAACTCGACACCTTAACCCTAGAGGAAACGTTCCCCAAGTGTCCTTATTCTGCACATGATTCCTTTCATTGAGCATAGGTATGTTCCTTGTGATTTGGAACTAGTTTGCTTTCCTATGACACTCGTTTCATCCACTGTACTATATCATTATTTTATTCTTTTTCGGGCTTTAATAACATGAAAAAGACAAAAAAAAAATCAAAAAAACAAAATGAGGGGGAAAGAGTCTATCTTGTTTTTGGAAACACTCTTGTCACCCTTGAACAAAGCACAATATTGAGTTAGTATCTCAGTATTTTGGGTTTAGTATGGATTTAGGAGACTCTTCCTCATTATTGAGTATAATATCCCCTGGTTGGTTATTCTTCCAACCATATAAATCATTTTTGGATGCCTCTTGTATCACAAATGTATCTTAGTTTATAGTCGTGTTGCCTAAGTCACATAATGTGTCATGTTTTTTTTCAAGGGAATTTTTTTTGCAGTAAGTATCTGACCTTTCAAGTCAGCCTTCTTGAGTCTTTCAAGTTCATCTCATTTCACCAGTATCTATGTCTCTTACTCATGCTGTTATAAAAGGTCCCCATTGACTTTTTTCTAGAAGTCTTGTTCTTATGAGTGAGATTGTTGTGGGTGGGATTTTCAGTTTTCATCGGAAAAGCCACAGTGTAGTCATTAGATTGTCGACGTTTCGGATCCAGATCAGGATCCATCTTCAGGACAAAGAGCCTGGGTTTTAAGAGAAAGGGAAGAGCTGGTATAAATATTAGAAGTGGTAAAGTTTTTTAGTGTCGTCTAAGTAGAATTATTTAATAGTTTAATTTTATAAAATATCACTAGGGTTTCTTAATTTCTTGTTTATTAAAGGTTAGGATGATTTTAGGGTTTTATATTTGTAAATATATCCATATATATAATTATGTTTTGGGGTTTTTGTTTGAGGTAAAATAAAGTGTTAATTCTAGGGTTAGGTTAATAAGGAGTGTTTGTCTAGGGTTTCATATTAGGGTTTTTTATGTTAAAAGGAAATTAGTGGGTTCTAATTAGTTTAAGGTAATGTACTAAGGTTTCAAAATAAATTTCATTTTCTAAGGTTTAATTTTTAATTAATTTAATTATTTTATACGGTTTAAATTATATTATTTTATAAGAACTTATTAGGGTTTATATTGTTTATTTGAATTATTAATGTACTAAGGTCTCTAAATAAATTTTCATCTTCTAAGGTTTAATTTATAATTAATTAATTTAATTATTTTATAGGGTTTAATTTATATTATTTTATAAGAAATTGCTAGGGTTTATTGAAATATTGTTTATTTGAAGGTTGAGATAGTATATTTAGTGATATTAGGGTTTTTTTATTTAAAATTAATTATTAGGTTAATAAGATAAGAGGTTCAGGTGTGCTTGTTAAGGGTTTTAATATTAGGGTTTAAATTGTTATAAGGTGAAAAATTTTTGGGTTCTAATCCAAAGTTTCTTGTTGTTTTTTGTGTAACAGGGGGAGCCAGTTTTCGCTCAATTCTAGTCCACTATCTCTATTAAGGTTACTAGGGTGCTTACGGATTTCAATGGCTTCTCTAATACGACATTTGAAGAGGTGATTCTCTTNAGGGCGGAGGTGCGGATGCGTTCGTTCTTGATCTGGATCCGAAGCGTCGACAATCTAATGACTACACTGTGGCTTTTTCGATGAAAATTGAAAGTCCTGTTCTTATCAACTCCGACACACTACTCTGAGAGTATAACCACCTAGATTAGCACCATGGGCCTATTTTCATTATTGATAGGTGACCTTGTGCTCAGCAGATGACAGACCATCATTGGTGTAACATCCCCAACCACCAACAAGCTCTTAAACGCCACTTCTTGGACACCTCTCTTAGCTCTGATACCATTTTGTAACGTCCCCACCCACCAATAGGCTAGGAAACGTAACACAACCAATAGACTACTAATCTCTGATAATAGGTTAATTCTTCATCCCAGAGTACATATATATTACATGCATTTCTAATGAAATAAAAGGCAATAAAATATACTACTACCATACTAACTCATACGAAATTGATCGTAAATCATACATGCAACAAAATCACATGATAACATTGTAAGAATCATAGACATGCACAACAAACATCATTAAACACATAATTGATACTTATCTTTGGATTGTGAAGACCACTGACTACGTGCAGGCCTTCCACGAACCTCCTAGCCTTAGACCACACTACTCATCACTCTCAACAGTGGGTCACCCCCGAGTTAGGAATAAAATCCACCAGGAGAGGGATTCCTAGGCTTGGAAAGGCTAACAGGAATGTCACATAGTTCAACAGGAAGGATTCTCTTAGGAGCCACGTACACCCACTGTTCATAGACTCTCATTCCCCACATTCCTGTCCCACCCCAGGAGTATACACATTCACTGTCACACAGTTCATTGGTAGCTCCACCTCCCTTTCGGGGCTTCAGCAATAGACTGGACAGGAACTCTCAGATCTCTGTAGCTATTATTGGACTCCCTCCAGGATAATTCACTTCCTTAGCACACTCTCTCACCTGGAGAGAGTTTCTCATAGGCCTGACAACTTCCCTCTTCAATATACGGGCCTAACAACCCACCTTTGCAAACCACAGGCCTGAAAACTTGTTTCTTCTATCCATATCCTAAGACAAATGGGTAAGGGAAGAGGCAACAACAAAACTCAGGTAAGGAAGAGTACGGCTTAGCAAAATACTAGTGCGTGCAAGTTACAGAGGTTCATGATGGACGCAGGTTCAACAATGGCGGAAATTGCTTGTTGTGTGATTTCTCGATGTATGAGTGAACTTGTCACGATAAATGTGGCTGACTAGTCATAGGATGGCGAGAATGGTGAGAGTGTGAGAGCCAAATGTGTGTCCCCCCACCTCCGTGATTTCTGCCCAAAACAACAATAATTCCCACTTAAAACTGCATGTGCCTGAGATGACACCTGTTGCTCATGAAGCATGTTCCTTTCCATTTGGAAGTCATTCCCTCTTCCCAAATGAACTTAGGATATAATCATATCCTTCTATCAACTTTTAGAATAATAATAAATTATTCTTGGACTTAAGCTCTTAAGCTTAGTCCCAATTTCCATTCTCTCGGCCCCCTCTCACTTACCTATCCTAGTGGATCTTAGTCCCCCATACTATTTCTTCATGGTTGATCTAATTGCAATGGTGTTTTTATATTAATAATATGAATATTTACATGCACAAAACAAGCTCCTGGCCTTTAACACCTAGGCTCACCGACCCAATAAACACTTAATCCTATCAGCTTATAATTGCTTGGCTCACTAGCCTAGAAAACATGTTAAAATTCGTAAATACAACTGGGGATCATCCTTGGGGATATTACAATCCACTCCCCTTATTTTTTCACTTTCCTCAGTGAAACTTATTTACACAGCATCAACAAGATTTTCAAAATCTTCAAAAAGATGCGGGTATTTTTCCCACATAGCATCCTCATGCTCCCATGTCACGTCCTCAGGAAAGTACCATGTCCACTGGACCTTTACAATCTTTATGGCTCGATTCCGGAGATGCTTACTCTTCCAATCCAATATGCACACCAGATGCACTTGCAAGGCGCCTTCTTGCTCCACCTAAATCACATTCCAATCAATCACATGATTAGGATCATGTATATACTCCTTGAGAAATGAAACATGAAATACATTATGAATAGTCATGGATGCAGGAAATGCAAGCATATAAACAATTGGTCCAATCCTTTCTAGGATTTCAAATGGTCCACAATATATGGCTGCCAACTTGGAACAGTCTCCCATCTTCAAGGAACTTTTGTTGGATTTTACTTTCAAGGAAACATGATCACCCACTTTAAACTCCTTATGGGTTCTTTTCTTATCAACATAAATTTTCTTCCTGTCCTGGGCATCCTTCAAATTCTGCTTAATCCTCAACATTTGTTCTTCCATTTCCTTGAGAAACTCTAGCCCAACCACTTCCCTATCAGTTGGGTTTTCCCAGCTTACTGGGGTATTGCACTTTCTTCCATAAAGTGCTTCAAAAAGGCTCATCTTCTATCATGCTTGATACCCATTATTGTAGGAAAATTCTACCAAGTGTATATAATCTTCCCATTTAGATGGTTTTTCCATCACATACATTCTTAACATATCTTATATCACTTGGTTCACCCTCTCTGTCTTCCCATCAAACTCAAGATGATAAGCAGTGATGAAGCTCATATTCGTTCTAAACCCTTTGAATAACCCCTTCTAGAACTTTGATGTAAACTTTGGGTCTCTATCAAACACAATTGTCTTGGGTATGCCATGAAAATGCGATACTTCCCTCATAAAGATATCAACAACATTAGCTTATTTCTGAGTAGTCTTCAATGAAATGAAATGAGCATCTTTAGTAAGATTGTCCACCACTACCATGATTGGATCATGTTTCTTTCTTGTTCTAGGAAATCTCGTGAAGAAATCCATTGTCACCACTTCCCAATTCCAATCAGGAATGGGAAATGGCTGTAGTAAACTAACATGGTGTCTATGCTTCATCTTTACCTTTTGACATTCCAAGCATTTATCTATGTATCCAACAATATCCCTCTTCATGTCAGGCCAATAATATTGGCTCTTGACTATTGAAACTATTTTTTGATATCCTGGGTGTCCTGCATAAGGCACATTATGCATCTCTTTTAAAATCACACTCCTCAATTTCGGAGAATTGGGTACATAGACTCTGTTTCTGTACTAAAGGATTCCATCAATTCCAAGTTCATAATCCTCAACCTTCTGTTACATTTTACCTAGCTGCAATTTTGTTACCAATTCCATGTACTGCAAATACGAATTTGCAGCTTCATAAATGCTTCCTTTAATATCCATCTGATACATGCTAATGGTTGTAGCATGCAGTTCATGCACTCTCATGTTGAGTGTGTCAACCACTTTGTTCTCCTTTCCTTTGATGTGCTTGATATCAAAGTCATACTCATAGAGGAATTTCAACCTTCTACTCTCCCTAACATTCAAATTAGGTTGATCAAACAAATATTTCAAACCGTTATGGTCTATCCTTAGCTCAAACCTTTTTCCCATGAGGTAGTGCCTCCACTTCTTCAAAGTGTGCACTATGGCTAGCAATTCCAAATCATGAGTGGCATAGATCCTTTCATGCTCTTTCAACTTCCTTGATTCATAACATACAAAAAACCAATTTTGATTGAGGACTCCACCCAGTCCTTCTTTACATGCATCTATGCATACAATGAAGTCTTCATTCAGATATGCGATCTTTAGAATTGGATCACTGGTTAACAGCTGCTTCAATTGATGGAAACTCTTTTCACATTCTTTTTTCCATTGAAATTTCTTCCCCTTCCTTTGCAATGAAGTGATGGAGTGATTTATTCTCGAAAACCTTGCAATGAACCTTCTATAGTAACCAGATAGACCCATGAAGGATCTGAATTCTGTCACATTCTTAGGTGTTTTCCACCCTTGAATGGCCTCAATATTTTTAGGGTCCATTGTTATCCCTTATTTAGATATGATATGTCATAAATAGTGAATTTTGTTTTGATAAAATGATCACTTGCTCAATTTTGCATACAATTGATGTTATCTTAGCACTTTCAACACCATTCTCAACTGATGCTCATGCTCTTCTTCCGACTTGGATTATACAAGGATTTCATCCAAAAAAAAAATGACAAACTTGTCTAAATATTCCCGGAAAACACCATTCATTAAGCACATGAAAACAACTGGTGCATTTGATAACCCAAATGGCACCACTGTGAAATCATAATGACCATACCTTGTCCTAAAAGGGGTCTTGTTGATATATTCCTCTTTGATCATTACCTGATGGTATCCTGACCTAAGATCTATCATTGAAAATATCTTTTCATCCTTCAATTGATCAAAGAGATCATCAATCCTTGGTAGAGGATACTTGTTATTTATAGTTACTTTATTAAACTGTCTAAAGTCGATGCACAATGTCAATGTCCCATGTTTCTTTTTAACGAATAAGACTGGGGAACCCCAAGGTGACACACTTGGGAATATATACCCCTTATTCAAAAGTTCTTCAAGATGCATTTGCAACTCCTTAAATTCGAGTGTACTCATTCTGTAAGGAGTCTTTGACACTGGAGATACTCTGAGCATCAAATTAATAGAGAAATCAATATCTCTCTTTGGAGGTAGTCCTCATACCTCCTTGAACACATCTTCAAAATATTCCAGGACTGCATGATATTCCAAATTTGGCACCTTATCCTTATATGATTCCTCCATATGGGCTGAAAATATTTGTCAGCCTTTTTTGTAGCATTTCTTCAACTGCATTGCTAAAATTTCTTGGACAGTAACTGCCTTCAGAATTCCTTGGACAGATTTCTGATTGCCTTCCTCATCCAGGAAAGTAAATTCCTTGTTATGACAGTCTAGTATGGCATGGTGTTGGTCCAACCAATCCATACCAATCAAGCAGTCATATGATCCCAAAGGAAAGATGTTCAACTCTGCCTTGTTACTTAGTCCATTCATGCCCACTTGACATGATTTAACCAACTCAACAACCTTTCTCTTAGCTCCTATAGCCAACTGCACCATCCAAGATTTCACATGCTTTCTTCTTGGAAATTGTAACCTTTCCACTACCTTGGGATATATATAACTATGACTAGCCCCTAAATCAATTAAAATGGTAAAGGAATGGTTATTGATCATACCTTAAAATTCAATCATGTGTGATTGAAACTCATCTTTCTTTTTGTCCAGGGTTGCATAGATCCTTGGTATTCTATAGCCCATGTCCTCCATTGTTTATGCTTGCTGAACATTGTGGACAACTCTCAATTTGTCACTTTTGTGAGGGCAATCTCTATACTTGTGATCCCCTTTACAAAACCAACATTGCATAGGTGGTTTTCTTGGCCTTTGTCCACCTAATTCATCCATCCTAGGCTCTCTAAACATTGACTATCTTTGAGGATTATTCCTGAAAAAGGGTGGCTTGTTCCCCTTCTGCCTCTATTCCCTCTTAAACTTCTTCTTGTATTCCCAAGCTCTTTGGAAGGTAGGATTTCCTTTATGTTGATGATATAAGCATTATGCTATCCTTATGGTTTCTTCCATAGTTTTAGGATCATCATATCGGATCTTGTCACTAAGGAAAGTTGGCAGTCCACTCAAATATCTTTATATTTTGACAGTCTCATCTTTGATGAAAGGGACATACTTCAACAACTCTAGGAATATTCTTTAATATTCATCTATAGTCATGCTGCCCAATTTGAGTTCAAATAAATCTTTCTTCTTTCTGTCATAGTATATCTTATTTAAGTATTTATTTTCAAAGTGTTTCTTGAATTACCTCCAGGTAACATTCTTCTCTTTGATATGTTGTACTTGCACAAGCTGGTCCCACCACATGGATAATTTTACTTTCAGTTGATACATTACAATTCTTTCTTTTGCATGAGAGGAGTAATTCTGTAGTTGGAAATATTTCCTCATGCCAAGAAGCCATGTCTCAACATCTTCCTCCTTGTGGTTCTCTCCATCAAACGTAGGAGGTTTAATCTTGTTCATTTCACTCTTCAGTTCATCCACTCCAGATATCCTATGCTTTCTGGTAGGAGATGGACTTGAACTACTATGTTCCCTCCTCTTGGAGTTCCCTTGGGAGTGATGATGGTGTCTACCAACACTTGATTTTTTGTTCTCATCAGGGGACCTGTGACTTCTTGATTTACTAGAGTCACTCTCCTTATCCAATTTATTTTCTATTCTTTCTAGGATTTGCATCAACTTTATGTTGAATTCTCTATGTTGTTCCCTGGATTTCATGAACTTTATGTTATCTTCTCGGTGAGTCTGGACATATTTCTACAACTTTTCAATGATTTTCATAATGTTTCCTTCCATATATATCTCTTATTTATGCCCATTGGAGTTCGATCCTTAAAATACTATATGGACATCCATTCCTCTAACATCATTTTCCAAACTATAAGCACCTTGTTCCTTCCCCATTTCTCTACACTATGCGACAATTCGGTTTGGTTCTGAAAATCGTTAACTCTTCAAAATGTGCAGTCAACCGAGTTTTGTCAGGCTATCAGACTTTAATAATTTTCTAGAATAAACCAATCTGATTCAAAAAAACAATATCAGATTCCATTTTCTATAGGTCTTGGTTGGTCAAGAACCCCTCGACTTTAATCTCTAAGACCAAATCTGTTCTACCACAAATTTTGGGCGCTAGCCCCTTTTCTTTAGCCCTTGGTTCGCATGTGACCATGACTGTGACCTAGCGCTTATGATTTGGGTGCTTATCTGGAGATCTGAAACTTTGATATTTGGGCTTCGAAGGTGTTCCCTCTTTTTGTTCATCCCAACATAACTGAACAGCAAATTGTAGAATGCGCGAAGAAAGGTGGATCTACAGTCCACCTTCCTTCATGCACCACTTCTTCCAGATTGTCAAGTCTCCAGAATTCACGATCTAGCGCCATGCGTCCACTGGGGCCCACAGTTTCTGTGCTCAAAGTAATAAATCCTGAAAATGTCACATCAAATTTAGTACTTTTCAAATTGCGGAGACATGGGTTGGTGGTTTTGGAGTAACCCATCGATCGTTTAACAATTGTCCCCACACTGACATGTACCCCTTCTAGAAAACCATGGTTTGGATTGTGGGATGGACTTGTACAATTATCTGTCTCACAACTTCGATCCATGCAATGCCTCTTGGACCTCTATGTTGATATATCATGACCAAAGTTAATGCGGGACCAATCCATCTAACTTCTTCATCACGCTTAACTACCTTGTGTCACCACCAGGAGAACCACTTGACAGGACACACGAAGCTGACACGTGGTCCAATTAGGAGGGTGACATATGTCACGTTCTAACAACATTTCCATCTTCCCAAGGTTCTTAAATCAATAACACGTGGCACACATTCCATGTGTCCACATCATCCCTAGTGATGTCAGTAGGTCACATCACTCCAGGACTTCGGGCTTCAGAAGATTTCCCCTTCGCACACCCCGTTTCTCTCGAACGTCGAACTCCCGAACAAGTCGATCTTCTGACATGCGTCTCTTGCAAAGAACAGTCTGGATTAACTCCAGACTTCAGGACTTCAGGAGTTTGCGCATCAACACACTCCATTTCTCCCAAATGTCATATTCCCGACCAAGCTAACTTCCCGACACATGTTCCCTGCTTGGATCGATGGACAAGAAATACTCAAAGTTCACTCTATCTTCTATACACGTGACCAAGAGCTGTGAGCTTAGCTTAAAATTAGGGTGCTTATCTCACTTTGAAACATCTCATGTCATGCTGTAAGGAACCGTGAAGATCAAAGGCCATGAGTGATTCGAGAACTCAACTTGCTCACACTTTAATTTCCTTCCCAATCTCTGCAATGCGAAGATGCTCACCCATAGTGGAATCGATATCCACCATTGATATGTTCATATAGAAATATCAACGATCTCGAGGGATTGTGGAGTCACAACTTACTCTCACTTTAATTTCCTTCTTGATCTCTGCAATCGCTCCCCACAGATGATCTCCCCTCAAAGAGATCTGACGGTCTTGACTTACTATTCACTCGATCGGATGACTCAACTTCAAAGCTTGTGGTTCCAAACCCTTGGTTACTGTAGTGTCTTTTCTCTACTATCTTTCTTGAACGGCTATACCTCCTGAGCTTCCAAAAACGACCAAGGTGTTCTATTGGTACTCTTGAATGATATGAATTCAAATTTTGACCCTCTCAACAACAATTTTCTCTGATATTTTGATTCCATAACCACTTCTATGGCCTAATTCAGGCTCAGTGTCAAAAACTGGGCTCTGAACTTCAATTTTTTCCATTTCGACAACAATTCTTTTCTGAAACATTTGCTTCAACTTCCACTAACATGGCCCATCCAGGCTTATTGTTGAAACCATGGCTCTGATACTATTTTGTAATGTCCCCAACCACCAAAAAGTTAGGCACCGCCACTTCTTGGACACCTCTATTAGCTTTGATACCATTTTGTAATGTCCCCAGCCACCAGCAGGCAAAGAAACATAACACCACTAACATACTACTAAGCTCTGATAGTAGGCTAATTGTTCATCCCAGAGTACATATATATTACATGCATTTCTAATGAAATAAAAAGAAATAAAATATACTTCTACCATACTAACTCATGTGAAATTGACCGTAAATCATATATGCAACAAAAGCACATGATAAAATTGTAATAATCATAGACATGCACAACAGACATCATTAAACAAAAAATTGATACTTATCTTTGGATTGTGAAGACCACCGACTGCGTGTAGACCTTCCACGAACCTCCCAGCCTTAGACCACACTTTTCATCACTCTCAGCAGTGGGTCCCTCCGAGCTGGGACTAAACTCCACCGGGAAAAGGATTCCTAGGCTTGGAAAGGCTAACAAGAATGTCGCACAATTCAACAGGAAGGATTATCTCAGGAGCCACTTACACCCACTGCTCACAGACTCTCATTCCCCACATGCCTGTCCCACCCTAGGAGTAAACACCTTCACTGTCACACAATTCATTGGCTACTCCACCTCCCTTGTGGGGATTCAACAACAGCAAAGGCATGAACTCTCAGAGCTCTGTAGCTGTTAATAGAATCCCTTCAAGAGAATTCACTTCCTCAACACACTCTCTCACCTAGAAAGATTTTCTCACAGGCCTGACAACCTGCCTCTTCAATCTACGGGCTTGAAAACCCGCCTTTGTAAACCACAATCCTAACAACATGTTTCTTCTATCCATATCCTAAGAAAAACAAGAAAGGGACGAGGTAACAACAGAACTTGGGTAAGGTAGAGTACGACTCAGAAAAATACTAGTGCGCACAAGTTATAGAGGTTCACGATGGCCACGGGTTCAACAATGGTGGAAATGGTTGGTTGTGTGCTTGCTCAGTGCATGAGTGAACTTGTCAGGATAAAGCTGGCCAAATGGTCAGAGAATGGAAAGAATGGTGAGAGCGTGAGAGCCAACTATTTGTCCCCCCACCTACATGAGTTCCTCCCCAAACAACAAGAATTCCCACTTAAAACTGCATATTCCCGAGCTGACACCTTTCACTCATGAAGCATGTTCCTTTCCATTTGGAAGTCGTTCCCTCTTCCCAAAGGAACTTAGGATATAATCATATCCTTCTATCAACATTTAGAATAATAATAAGTTATTCTTGGACTTAATATCTTAATCTTAGTACCAATTCCCAACCTCTCATCCCCCTCTCCCTTACCCATCTTAGTGGAGCTTAGTCCCCCATAATATTTCTTCATGGTCGGTCTACATGCAATGATGTTTTTATATTAATAATATGAATATTTACATATACAAAACATGATCCTGGCCTTTAACACCTAGGCTCACCGGCCTAATAAACACTTAATCCTATCATCTTATAATTTCTTGGCTCACCAACCTACAAAACATGTTACAATTCGTAAATACAACCGGGGCTTGTCCATGGGGATATTACAATTGGTTGTCGACTAACTGGTTTCCCTTGTGTTTGACATCAACAACAATCATCACACATAGGGATTCATGTGGTACCTTGGTTTCCATTTGACCCCATTCGTGTATTCCTCTTCTTTTTCAGTAGTCTTCCTTATTGTCTACTATTTAGAAAGTTTCTTCCATTTTCTATTCCATCTAGTGCATGTTAGAGTCGTACCTTGATGTCGTCCTTACAATATGTTTGTTTAAGTCCTTCCAAATATTTGGCCTTCTGATACCCCTCATGTTGGATGATGGAGGATTCCTTAATGCCTTCCTTCCAATAGATCTCTTCCTATCGAATTCAACATATCTTTCTCTGGGATAAGGTGTTATACACTATTTTCCCATGCCTAACCAAGTGTGTCATTTCACTCTGCTAAGTGTTGCATCTCACTTTTCTAAGCATCATAATTTTGACATATCACCTCGCAAGTGTCACAACTACAATGGTTTAATGGCATGGTGTAAGTGTTCTAAATTTGTAAGTATTACGACCTTGACACAATATAAAAATAACATTTCATTATCCCTAGTGAATTTAGAGGAGAAAAACCATCATTTGGAGGTTGAAAACCCACCGTTCCCCTTGTCTTTCTAGCCTTGTTTGACCAAGGATGCCCCCATAACCACTCTATGGGAGTGTCCCTCTTCCTTTTCCAGTTCAAGGGGAGCATATGTGACACCCTTTCTGCCATTATGTGGGAGTGTCCTTTTAGTTAGGAGGTCTCCTTGGATCTAGGGGAGTAATTTCGAGAAGGATTTGGTTTGTTTTGGTTGTTTTAGCTGATATATGGTTTGACCAACTTCCACCCTATGTTAGGATAGGTCCATAACCATGCACATAAATTAAATCTCAACTTCAAACACCTAATCCTCAACCACACTCTCTAATTACCCTATTGGTTAAGCCTCCCTAATCCTATATAACCATGGATATTCATGGTGAAAAGTGGGGACCAAACTGAGGATCAAACTACTAATATTAAGAAAAAATATCCAAGGAGAATATCAAGAGAACAAAACTTGTGTTCTTAAGAGAAGAGATCCATGGATGTGCATTCAAGGGATGATAGGAGGCTTGAAGGAGCAACATCATCTATGAATTTGTATCTTCATGCTTCTTAATTAATGAAACTTGGCATATTTCCCTAAACTATGTTGTTCATTTGTTGTTATGTGTGTTAGCTTGCGTTCAAGTTTTCATAAGTAGAGTCTATTATCTGACATTAGATAGTAGCAGGAGATTTTTTTTATTATTCGAGATCATGTTGACGATGGAGCTTTGGATTGGAGCTCAACTATTGGAGCAGCAAGGACGAACTTTATGAATAAGGTGAAAAATGTTTTCCCCTTCTCTCTCTCTAACTCTCATACAAAAAAATAGAATACATAATTATGGGAATGTTAGGTACCATTTGTTAGAACTGTATCAACTAAAAGAAACCAAGTTGAGGGGGGTTCCACCTATCCAAATGAGGGTTTTTTTCACCACACAGGGATCTAGATTTATGTTTGGTTCCTTGGGGCTTGCATTCATTAGTGTCATGTTCCCTCTTTATTGATAGTGGGAATACATCAATGTCCCCTTCTCGATAGATTCTACCAGGTGTTCAACATCAACTCATTTATTGACACTTGTTATATTGTACAATGGTATCTCAACACCCATTCTCATTATCAGTTGGTTGTCTCACATTTGTTAATGGTATACATCAATGACCAGTAATCAAATGATGTCTCACTATGTTCAACCCAAAAACATTTATGTCGAGATAATTATATTACTACAAATAGCCTCCATAAATTGTCAACACGGGGAGGTAAACTTTGAGGCACAAACACTGTATGTGCAGGACTAGAGCCTATCCTAATCTAATTTACTCTAATATAATCTATTTTGATTTAAGCCTCTCTAATCTAAAAATCATTCAAACTACTTTGATGCAAAGATTTCAAATTCATTAATTCTATTGAATATTCAAAATTCTAATACTAACTAAATATCTAAATTCTATACAGCATACAAATCTAAGTTCTATACTAATTATAGAAACGAAATACTTCTAAAAACTATCTTCAAAAGTAATTTTGATTTAAAGAATCTACCTAATTGAAAACTTATCTATTTTAATGTGACTTAGAAACTAAACCAAGTAACAGAAAACTATATAACATTACAGAAAACAGAGTAAGATTTTCTAATTAAAAAGAAAATACAACTAAGTCTATTCCATTTAGAAACTTAAATTTTTAGAAGCAATATATGACTTTAAACTAGAATTGAAAGCTACAGCAAATCGAATTGAACTTATAAAACTAAGAAAAATAATCCTTTTAAATCGATCTATCCAAACATTCGAGCTCATTTCTAAACTGGAAAACACTGTCCATATTACTTCAACAACAATCAAACAACAAGAAATAGATTCTAACATGTACAAATATGATTTCTATAGCTACTAAACGTTAAGGACAATTCTTACTTTTAATGAAAATAGGAAGCAACAATTAACATAACTATTCTATATAAAAGCTAAAATTACAAAGGAAGGGATTATGGTTTTCTTGGTGGATCCTTGCCAAGAAAGCCACAAATCCCTAAGTGACTTGCAGACTAAATTCTAAGCTACAGATATGTAAAAGAGAACATTAACAATAGAAAATAAATCAGTTTATAGTCTAAAGAAACATATATATCATTACTTAAAATACTAAAAACAAGATTGTATGAGTCAATCTCCGTCAAATTCAGAAAACCAACACTTGAGCAGTGCAATTCTTCTATATGATATTCATTGTTTATTACATTTTGTTCCATTATTTTTATAGCTCAGGAGCTAGATAACTAATCCTGATTTCCTAGTGACAGAGCCTATCTTCTATTTAATACAAAACCATTTACAGAAGGTAAATGATTCCTTCAATTAATGAGTAACTTCTCATGCCCGAAATATTTTCTTAAACTCGTTATCTAATAACAGATCTTCATCTCTATGGCACATAGTGCCAAGAGATGAAGATCTCATTGATTATGCGTGAGTCATCAACGAGAGTTGAGTTGGAATATTCATTTTTTCTTGAGCAAGCTGGCAGCGCCTGGAGTTATAGAGAACCTTCATACTAAAGTAAGCTGCAAAATCTAAGATAATAAGTCACAAATCCTTTAAGAATCATATTTAATCATTAAATAAAAGGAAATTAAAGAATTTTGATCAATGACCATACCTTACTATACTTGTTGGATATTTGGTTATATGTGTGAAAATATAGACGAGTTTATGAGGTCAAAGATCAAATGAAGAGGTGAAAGAGTGGATATGGAGGTTGCAAAAAGTGTCAATTTGGCAAGCCAACATCTCCCCTACGCCTGTGTATTTACATGTCCTCATGCAAACATGCCCTTTGAAAAGCTTCAAAATTTCAAAACTGTGTTGCATCCCTTCTCCAAAAAAAACTTAAGATGTATTAACAATGATATGCAGCTTCCTTTTAGCCTGTTTTTTGCTCTCCTTAAGCTTTTATTTAACAAACTAACATGAGCAAGGTGTTTCAGAGCCTCTATTTTCCAATTTCTGCCCACCTTTGCAAGATGTTTGTTTTCAGAATTTATCTTCTTACATTTGGTACTCCCCTTCTCATACTTCTCTGCAAGATGAAGACCACATGACCTTAGTTCATCAATGCTCTCCACGACAAGGTAAACCAGTGGCGCGAGCAATTGTTTTCTCATACACCGTCATAAGGAAATTTCCAATGTGTGCTACCTTTCCATCGAGTCCCTGAGCGAAATACAGTGTGATTTCATCTTCATACCCCTTAAATTTCTGAAAGAATTGATACCAGGTGCCTTCAAATTTCTCTTTGCATGCGTTGAACTCAGGAAAGTTTTCTAGCATAGAGATAGATATTGGTTCATGATGCTCAACTCCCTTCCTCCTCATTTGTTCTGAGAATGTAATTTCGATAGGAAACAGAGGATGAAACAAAAGCTAGGAGAATGATGAAAATTGTGTGATAAATTTCAACAGATTTTTTTGAGGCTTCTAATGCTTCGAATGTAATGATAATTGATAAGCTTAACTCGTACTTCATTATCATTCAAATGCATGGTGCATGAAAGTTTGAATTGTTAATGCAATGATGAACTATCGCCCCAGAAACACAAAGGAGGAAATCGAATTATGGATGGATAGAGGAAAACGTCATCATACACTTTTAAGGTAATGAAGATGAAGATCTATTTATAAGATATACAGAGGGTTATGGAATGATGATGAAAAAGAGAGGTAGGGTAAGAAAGGTATAGTATGATGGAATTTGAAGGGTATAAATAAATAGGTTTTAGCAAGTATTGTAGGTATAATTCATAATGAGATTTCCTTATATCTAATGACATAAATAAATTCAAAGAAAGGATCGTTACCTCATATTAGATTTACCTTACAGGACCAAGTTCTTCAGAAATACCTTGGCTATGAAAATTTTCTGCTGCATACTATAGTTACTTGACAGAATGGGATTTCTGTATCAGAATAAGATTTTCTATCTATTTTTTTTCTTTCACTAAAGATTGTGCTGCTGCAATACTGAGAATGTCACTTCTGATAGGCTGTCCAATGGATGTGATGAATAATCTGGACTATTGTAGAAAACAGAGGAATAGACTGCCCTTTCAAGGTAAAAAGATGCAAGTTGTCGAACTGTCTATGATCATAGAGTAAAGGACTGCAAGGTCTTCATCCACGTCCTCCCTTTTGTGCAAATATACCTATGTGAATAAATTTTTTTGATGTCGAACATAGGTAAAAATCATTGGATTACCAACCAATAAGAAAAGTTGTTAACCAGTGCGAGATATCCCACCTTTGATGTTAATGGGAATCAAGGCACTGGATACATTGAAACAGTCATGAATAAATTTGTTGAAGTCGAATGAACTACAGAATTCTTTTGCCAAGAAACATTAATGTATTTCCTTAGCAAATGACAAGGATACCTACCATTGAGGCATGCAAGCTCTAAGGTATCTGAAAATGTCTCAAGTTTCAAACCTAGAAAATGATCTGGCATCGATGGGTTGAAACTTGTTGGAAGGAAAGCCTTAATGAATATCCCATCATCCAGATGAGCACAAAACAAACATGATTTTGTAGAAATTAAATAAACACCAACAAACTTTATTACAGAGTCTAGCTAGCCAGTCACCTGGTTTTCTAACTAAACCCCTGCTAAATTGTGCCAAATAAACTGGTTTTCACAGTAGAGATTTTTTTTTCTTTACTTTTATTCCTATCTTTTATTTCCTATGCTACCCTATTCTACTGGAAATAAGAAGATCCTTTCAAGTGTATGCATACTTCCAGTGCAACCACCTATGAATCAGGATTTCTAAATCATGATTGTTCACACAGTGTTTATGAACAAATGTTCAGATATAAAGAACCAGCTCCTCATATGATCTTGATTTCAAATATTGATGAAAAGTAAAAGGCTGGAGTTGATAAACTGTGTTATTCCATACTTTAATAGATCCTTGATTTGCTAGGCTTTTTAAGACAAGATGATATTCTTCCTTTGGTCCCAAGCAAGAAAGAAATTCTGCAATTTCAGGTTCTAGTTGTTCTTCTTCCTTAGCTCCTTCCCATAATTCTTGAGCTCCTTCATCAAATGAGGAAGCATAGATGAATAGGTCTAGGTCTTCAGGTTCAGGACACTTATTGATTTGCTGCTCACTTTGAAAGATGGATTCATCTTCAGATATGGATCTGATGTTGTGACAAGGATTAGGAAAACTCCTTGTAATAATAAGCCCTTCTCTGCTCAACAAGTTTTTGAACATCTCTAAACTTGTTCCGGTTCAGCTGTCCTGCTCCACAGGTGGATTAGTAACAAGGTTCTTACAGCACCTAAATGTTTTGAAACTTTGAATTTCAAAGCTAATTTAACTTATTTGCAATTTTTTTTTTTTTTTAAATGTAAATAACTCTAAAGTAAAGAAACTAGATTAAAATTAAGTGTTGTGGGTGCTACTGGCCTAGTATTCAAACAGTACTACTTATGCAAGCTAATCAGAAATGAAAGAAATATAATACTATGAAATCATTAAACTAACACATTTCTATTTGAAAGAAATTCTACATTTGCTAAAGAAAAAGCACTCTTGCATTTATTGAAAAGAAAACTTACTTCAAAAATACCTACTAAAATTGAACTACTTGGCCAAGCTTTGGAGGAACCTACTATAGTAGATGCGTAGGTTCTTACCTCCCATCTTACAACTCCTCCTCCTCTTGGTCTTCTAACAAACATAAAATATAATCTCTAGTCCTTTTTAGTGCCTCCCCAGCAATGGCGCCAAAATGTCGAGCTAATTATATTACTACAAATAGCCTCCATAAATTGTCAACCCAGTGAGGTAAACTTTGAGGCACAAACACTGTATGTGCAGGACTAGAGCCTATCCTAATCTAATTTACTTTAATCTAATCTATTATGATTTAATCTTCTCTAATCTAAAAATCATTCAAACTACTTTGATGCAAAGATTTCAAATTCATTAATTCTATTGAATATTCAAAATTATAATACTAACTAAATATCTAAATTCTATACAACATACAAATCTAAGTTCTATACTAATTATAGAAACGAAATACTTCTAAAAACTATCTTCAAAAGTAATTTTGATTTAAAGCATCTACCTAATTGAAAACTTATCTATTTTAATGTGACTCAGAAACTAAACCAGGTAATAGAAAACTATATAACATTACAGAAAACAGAGTAAGATTTTCTAATTAAAAAGAAAATACAACTAAGTCTATTCCATTTAGAAACTTAAATTTTCAGAAGCAATATATGACTTTAAACTAGAATTGAAAGCTACACCAAATCGAATTGAAATTATAAAACTAAGAAAAATAATCCTTTTAAATAAATCTATCCAAACTTCCGAGATCATTTCTAAACTGGAAAACACTGTGCATATTACTTCAACAACAATCAAACATCAAGAAATATATTATAACATGTACAAAACTGATTTCTACAGCTACTAAACTTTAAGGGCAATTCTTACTTTTAATGAAAATAGGAAGCAACAATTAACATAACTATTCTATATAAAAGCTAAAATTACAAAGGAAGGGCTTATGGTTTTCTTGGTGGATCCTTGCCAAGAAAGCCACAAGTCCCTAAGTGACTTGCAGACTAAATTCTAAGCTACGGATATGTAAAAGAGAACATTAACAATAGAAAATAAATCAG